>JAWQFJ010000174.1:24471-41971 GCA_034096865.1 Theodoxus fluviatilis | reverse complement strand
CCGAGAACAACCTTCATTCCTGCAGCGCGCGGTGTTTTTTGGGGTGGGGTGGGGTGGGGGGTGGGGGGTGGAGCGTGGGATGGGGCTGGAGGGTGGGGGTGGAGCGTGGGGGATGAAATGAGGAGAGCTTTGCACTAAATGGCAGAGGATGTAGAAATATGGAAAGGTGCATTACGTCATCTTAAGAAACGGCAATGACATCGATAAATGAGTAGCCCTCGAAAATCAAGCTGCCAGGAACCCGGCTGTTGAGGGCATTGCGCGGCTCCTGAATTCGGATGGTGAGCGTTCTGTTGTCGCGTTCAGAACATGTGATTTCCAAAAGACAGTGAAGAAATGAGATAGAGGGATGGAGAGATAGGGATGGATGGAGAGGGAGGGAGGGAGGGGAGAGAGAGACAGACAGAGAGAGAGAGAGAGAGAGAGAGAGAGAGAGAGAGAGAGAGAGAGAGAGGGAGGGAGGAGCGGGGAGTTGGGACGGGGGGTGAGGTGATGAGGGGGTTGAGGGGGGTGAGGGGTGAGGGGGGTGAGTGTGAGTCGGGTTGGGGTGAGAGGGGGGGGGGAGAGTTGGATGGGGATGAGGGTGGGGGGTGAGGGGACGAAACCACACAGACCAGAGAAATCCGAATGTTACTCAAGTCGAAACGATCTCAAAGCGATTCTGCAGAGAAACTGTCGGCACTCCACTCGCCGCACATCTGCCTGTCAACTCTCGAGTGATCTGGCCACAAAATAGAGTGTGCAGTTTCGAAAAAGACAGCAGTACACGTTACGTATTCCTGCATGAAGAACTATTTCCTAATTATCCAACGTCTCATGACGCATTTATTGGAATGTAAAATGTGAACAAAACCAAGGATGCTCATGTTAGGTTTTGCAAACGGTTCGGTGTATGTTTATTGCTGTCCTGTAAAAACTCGACGCGAATAGACGGGTAGCCCACTGATATGCAGATAGAAATGGTTCACATCAAAGCCCACAAATCCTCGTAACAGAATAGTAGCAGTATGGTTCCAACGCGTTAAAAAAAGACTCTATAGTTTAGAGTTAAATACAATTAAGACCAACTTACCTTGCTGGCAGGTGTCTTGAGGTAAGTGCAGAGGGGGTTACTCTGGACTTCTCCAAAGGTGTGTTGATGGATACCATCCGGAGAGCCTTTTATAGGTCCTTTCCAACGACGTCATCGTGGAAAGAAGCATTCCGATTGGTCAGACCTGATCACAATATACACAGGGGCAGATTTTCATTGGTCAGCGAGAATAACTTTTGGGGTAGTGGAAAATTTCAAGCCGAAAACACGCGTTTCGGTCACGTTAACGCACACAGCAGCTGTCCAAGATGAATCGGTAACTACAGGTAAAGCCCAGCAAACTCCAGGACTGTCAAAAACGTCCGAAGGCCCGGTAGGAATAGGAGAAATGATCCCAGAGCTGAGTAGAGGACAGTCATCGTCCTCATTACGTCACTTGCCAAAACAGGATCGGGCGATAAACGCTTCCGCAGAAGGGCAATGTGGGTGAGGTGGCGCCTTGGCTAAGGGGAACTTCAGCTGGGCCGAAAAGGGTTTTTACTCCCCCATGCTGGTTCTATTCGTGAAGCTGAGAGCATTCTATACCAGAGAGACCACCAGATACAGAATGAGCTGAGAGACGACGCGAAATTGTCACGAGGAGAGCTGAAGCAAGGCTTGGAGTGTCGGGTTTGGGGTAGAGGTGTGAGGAAGGGGGCAGGAGGACGAGGATGTCTGCCTTTAGAGATCGAAGGAATTGTCTGGGGTGGCCCAGGGCGGCGACCGGGGAATCAGGGTGAAACGTGTATGGAAGATGTGTATTTTTCTGGCTTATGTCACGTGTATTATTGATCTCTTGTGTTTGATATATTTGCGTAACATTTGAGGTCTCGTTGTAAAAGAAAACATTAAATTACGACGTGCCAAACCGATTTGCTACTCGTATGTTTGGCAAGTGTTTCATATCCGATATTGTTCGTCTGAATTCGGAAGGTCCAAAATGAAGCTTTGACTGTTGTTTATTACACCAAAAAGGACAAAAAGCACCCGTACAAGCGGCAATTAAATTTCGGGAAAATCATACTGAATACATCTGGCTTATAAATCCTGAATTTACACAAACCCACGCTAGTCATTACCGTCTGGTTTGACAAAGAGCTTTCCGGATTCGGTAAGAAATGCCAACCATCTCAAATAAAGGAGATATGCAATGATAGGAGAAGAACGTCATCCTCGAGCATGAGTTGAGAATTCTGCTTCCTCTGAAGGGACTCCAAACTGGCTTTATCATTTTCAAGATGTTTACATTGTCTCATAACCATCACTCACTCAAGCGTACACATTGAATCACTGACTTGATCATTTTCAAAATGCTTTCTTCGTCTCACAATCGTCACGCACTCATTAATTCACTGGCTTGATCATTTTAAAAATACGTAATTCGCCGCACAATATTCTCTCAGTCAAACGTACACATTGATTACTCTTCAAATTTGGATAAGCATATACTGAAGTGTTGGTTTTTTTTAACCCTCGTGGTCCATAAATCTAACTCCTATTATTCTGTCGGTTTTACTCCTGTGGGTTGCGGGTAAGAACTGACCCCCTGTGGATTGGGGTAAGAACAGACCCCCTGTGGATTGGGGTAAGAACAGACCCCCTGTGGATTGGGGTAAGAACAGACCCCCTGTGGATTGGGGTAAGAACAGACCCCCTGTGGATTGGGGTAAGAACAGACCCCCTGTGGATTGGGGTAAGAACAGACCCACCACGTCTCCTGGCGCCATTCGTAAATACAAAGAAAATCGTGATTTGTCTTGCTCTCACTCCAAACATTTCTAGTGATTTTCGTGATAAACAGCCTTACATAGCCTTACATAGCCTTACATAGCCTTACATAGCCTTACATAGCCTTACATAGCCTTACATAGCCTTACATAGCCTTACATAGCCTTACATAGCCTTACATAGCCTTACATAGCCTTACATAGCCTTACATAGCCCTACATAGCCTTACATAGCCTACATAGCCTTACATAGCCTTACATAGCCTTACATAGCCTTACATAGCCTTACATAGCCTTACATAGCCTTACATAGCCTACATAGCCTTACATAGCCTTACATAGCCTTACATAGCCTTACATAGCCTTACATAGCCTTACATAGCCTTACATAGCCTTACACAGCCTTACACAGCCTTACACAGCCTTACATAGCCTTACATAGCCTTACATAGCCTTACATAGCCTACATAGCCTTACATAGCCTTACATAGCCTTACATAGCCTTACATAGCCTTACATAGCCTTACATAGCCTACATAGCCTTACATAGCCTTACACAGCCTTACATAGCCTTACATAGCCCTACATAGCCCTACATAGCCTTACATAGCCTACATAGCCCTACATAGCCTTACATAGCCTTACATAGCCTTACATAGCCTTACATAGCCTACATAGCCTTACATAGCCTTACATAGCCTTACATAGCCTTACATAGCCTTACATAGCCTTACATAGCCTACATAGCCTTACATAGCCTTACATAGCCTTACATAGCCTTACATAGCCTTACATAGCCTTACATAGCCTTACATAGCCTTACATAGCCTTACATAGCCTTACATAGCCTTACATAGCCTTACATAGCCTACATAGCCTTACATAGCCTTACATAGCCTTACATAGCCTTACATAGCCTTACATAGCCTTACATAGCCTTACATAGCCTTACATAGCCTTACATAGCCTTACATAGCCTTACATAGCCTTACATAGCCTTACATAGCCTTACATAGCCTTACATAGCCTACATAGCCTTACATAGCCTTACATAGCCTTACATAGCCTACATAGCCTTACATAGCCTTACATAGCCTTACATAGCCTTACATAGCCTTACATAGCCTTACATAGCCTTACATAGCCTTACATAGCCTTACATAGCCTTACATAGCCTTACATAGCCTTACATAGCCTTACATAGCCTTACATAGCCTTACATAGCCTTACATAGCCTTACATAGCCTTACATAGCCTTACATAGCCTTACATAGCCTTACATAGCCTTACATAGCCTTACATAGCCTTACATAGCCTTACATAGCCTTACATAGCCTTACATAGCCTTACATAGCCTTACATAGCCTTACATAGCCTTACATAGCCTTACATAGCCTTACATAGCCTTACATAGCCTACATAGCCTACATAGCCTTACATAGCCTTACATAGCCTTACATAGCCTTACATAGCCTTACATAGCCTTACATAGCCTTACATAGCCTTACATAGCCTTACATAGCCTTACATAGCCTTACATAGCCTTACATAGCCTTACATAGCCTTACATAGCCTTACATAGCCTACATAGCCTTACATAGCCTTACATAGCCTTACATAGCCTTACATAGCCTTACATAGCCTTACATAGCCTTACATAGCCTTACATAGCCTTACATAGCCTTACATAGCCTTACATAGCCTTACATAGCCTTACATAGCCTTACATAGCCTTACATAGCCTACATAGCCTTACATAGCCTTACATAGCCTTACATAGCCTTACATAGCCTTACATAGCCTTACATAGCCTTACATAGCCTTACATAGCCTTACATAGCCTTACATAGCCTTACATAGCCTTACATAGCCTTACATAGCCTTACATAGCCTTACATAGCCTTACATAGCCTTACATAGCCTTACATAGCCTTACATAGCCTTACATAGCCTTACATAGCCTTACATAGCCTTACATAGCCTTACATAGCCTTACATAGCCTTACATAGCCTTACATAGCCTTACATAGCCTTACATAGCCTTACATAGCCTACATAGCCTTACATAGCCTTACATAGCCTTACATAGCCTTACATAGCCTTACATAGCCTTACATAGCCTTACATAGCCTTACATAGCCTTACATAGCCTTACATAGCCTTACATAGCCTTACATAGCCTTACATAGCCTTACATAGCCTTACATAGCCTTACATAGCCTTACATAGCCTTACATAGCCTTACATAGCCTTACATAGCCTTACATAGCCTTACATAGCCTACATAGCCTTACATAGCCTTACATAGCCTTACATAGCCTTACATAGCCTTACATAGCCTTACATAGCCTTACATAGCCTTACATAGCCTTACATAGCCTTACATAGCCTTACATAGCCTACATAGCCTTACATAGCCTTACATAGCCTTACATAGCCTTACATAGCCTTACATAGCCTTACATAGCCTTACATAGCCTTACATAGCCTTACATAGCCTTACATAGCCTTACATAGCCTTACATAGCCTTACATAGCCTTACATAGCCTTACATAGCCTTACATAGCCTTACATAGCCTTACATAGCCTTACATAGCCTTACATAGCCTTACATAGCCTTACATAGCCTTACATAGCCTTACATAGCCTTACATAGCCTTACATAGCCTTACATAGCCTTACATAGCCTTACATAGCCTTACATAGCCTTACATAGCCTTACATAGCCTTACATAGCCTTACATAGCCTTACATAGCCTTACATAGCCTTACATAGCCTTACATAGCCTTACATAGCCTTACATAGCCTTACATAGCCTTACATAGCCTTACATAGCCTTACATAGCCTTACATAGCCTTACATAGCCTACATAGCCTTACATAGCCTTACATAGCCTTACATAGCCTTACATAGCCTTACATAGCCTTACATAGCCTTACATAGCCTTACATAGCCTTACATAGCCTTACATAGCCTTACATAGCCTTACATAGCCTTACATAGCCTTACATAGCCTTACATAGCCTTACATAGCCTTACATAGCCTTACATAGCCTTACATAGCCTTACATAGCCTTACATAGCCTTACATAGCCTTACATAGCCTTACATAGCCTTACATAGCCTTACATAGCCTTACATAGCCTTACATAGCCTTACATAGCCTTACATAGCCTTACATAGCCTTACATAGCCTTACATAGCCTTACATAGCCTTACATAGCCTTACATAGCCTTACATAGCCTTACATAGCCTTACATAGCCTTACATAGCCTTACATAGCCTTACATAGCCTTACATAGCCTTACATAGCCTTACATAGCCTTACATAGCCTTACATAGCCTTACATAGCCTTACATAGCCTTACATAGCCTTACATAGCCTTACATAGCCTTACATAGCCTTACATAGCCTTACATAGCCTTACATAGCCTTACATAGCCTTACATAGCCTTACATAGCCTTACATAGCCTTACATAGCCTTACATAGCCTTACATAGCCTTACATAGCCTTACATAGCCTTACATAGCCTTACATAGCCTTACATAGCCTTACATAGCCTTACATAGCCTTACATAGCCTTACATAGCCTTACATAGCCTTACATAGCCTTACATAGCCTTACATAGCCTTACATAGCCTTACATAGCCTTACATAGCCTTACATAGCCTTACATAGCCCTACATAGCCCTACATAGCCCTACATAGCCCTACATAGCCCTACATAGCCTACATAGCCTTACATAGCCTTACATAGCCTTACATAGCCTTACATAGCCTTACATAGCCTTACATAGCCTTACATAGCCTTACATAGCCTTACATAGCCTTACATAGCCTTACATAGCCTTACATAGCCTTACATAGCCTTACATAGCCTTACATAGCCTTACATAGCCTTACATAGCCTTACATAGCCTTACATAGCCTTACATAGCCTTACATAGCCTTACATAGCCTTACATAGCCTTACATAGCCTTACATAGCCTTACATAGCCTTACATAGCCTTACATAGCCTTACATAGCCTTACATAGCCTTACATAGCCTTACATAGCCTTACATAGCCTTACATAGCCTTACATAGCCTTACATAGCCTTACATAGCCTTACATAGCCTTACATAGCCTTACATAGCCTTACATAGCCTACATAGCCTTACATAGCCTTACATAGCCTTACATAGCCTTACATAGCCCTACATAGCCTTACATAGCCTTACATAGCCTTACATAGCCTACATAGCCTTACATAGCCTTACATAGCCTTACATAGCCCTACATAGCCTTACATAGCCTTACATAGCCTTACATAGCCTTACATAGCCTTACATAGCCTTACATAGCCTTACATAGCCTTACATAGCCTTACATAGCCTTACATAGCCTTACATAGCCTTACATAGCCTTACATAGCCTTACATAGCCTTACATAGCCTTACATAGCCTTACATAGCCTACATAGCCTTACATAGCCTTACATAGCCTTACATAGCCTTACATAGCCTACATAGCCTTACATAGCCTACATAGCCTTACATAGCCTACATAGCCTTACATAGCCTTACATAGCCTTACATAGCCTTACATAGCCTTACATAGCCTTACATAGCCTTACATAGCCTTACATAGCCTTACATAGCCTTACATAGCCTTACATAGCCTTACATAGCCTTACATAGCCTTACATAGCCTTACATAGCCTTACATAGCCTTACATAGCCTTACATAGCCTTACATAGCCTTACATAGCCTTACATAGCCTTACATAGCCTTACATAGCCTTACATAGCCTTACATAGCCTTACATAGCCTTACATAGCCTTACATAGCCTTACATAGCCTTACATAGCCTTACATAGCCTTACATAGCCTTACATAGCCTTACATAGCCTTACATAGCCTTACATAGCCTTACATAGCCTTACATAGCCTTACATAGCCTTACATAGCCTTACATAGCCTTACATAGCCTTACATAGCCTACATAGCCCTACATAGCCTTACATAGCCTTACATAGCCTTACATAGCCTTACATAGCCTTACATAGCCTTACATAGCCTTACATAGCCTTANNNCTCCTCCTTCTGCTCCCGCTTCTTTTTCTCCAGCTCCTGCTGCTACTGCTTCTCCTCTTAATCCTTCTCTTCCAGCTTCTCCTACTCCACTTCCTTCTGCTGCTCCTTCTCCACCTGTTTCGCCGTCTCCCACTCCTCACCCTATTGCTCCTCCTCCTTCTTCTCCTCCTGCTCCTCCTTCTTCTCCTGCTCTTCAGGCTGCTTCTGCCCCTCCTCCTCCTTTTGCTCCTCCTACTCTTCCTTCTGCTCCTCTTACTTTTCCTTCTGCTCCTCCTACTCCTTCTTCTGCTCCTCCTACTTCTTGTCCTACTCCTTTTACTCCTCCTCCTTCTCTTCCTCCTCCGGCTCCTCCTTCTCCTCCACCTTTACCGGCTCCTCCTCCTCCGGCTGCTCCTCCTCCGCATCCTTCTCCACTGCTCGTTCTGCTCCTGCTCCTCCTCCTGCTTTTGCCTCTGCATTTCCTCCTCTTGTTCCCCCGGTCCTCGTCCTCCTCCTCCTCCTCCTCCTCCTCCTATTCCACCGACTCCTTCTGCTCTTCCTCCTGCTCGTCCTTCTGCTCTTTATCCTCTTTCTGCTCCTCTTCTTGTTCCTCCTTTTCGTCGTCCTCCTCCTCCTCGTGCTCCTCCTCCTCGTGCTCCTCCTCAGCCTCCTGCTTCTCCGCCGCCTCTTGCTCCTCCTCCTCCTCCTGCTCCTGCTCCTCCTGCTCCTCCTTCTCCTCCTCCTCCTGCTCCTCCTGCTCCTCCTCCTCCTCCTCCTCCTCCTCCTCCTCCTCCTCCTCCTCCTCCTCCACCTCCTCCTCCTCCTGCTCTTGCTTCTCCTGCTCCTCCTGCTTCTCCTGCTCCTCCTGCTTCTCCTCCTCCTCCTGCTCCTCCTCCTTCTCCTCCTCCTCCTCCTCCTCCTCCTCCTCCTCCTCCTCCTCCTCCTCCCCCTCTTACTTTTTCATGTCCCTCTTCCTCCTTCAACTTCCTTATCCTCCTTCATCTTCCTTATCCTCCTTCATCTTCCTCCCCGTTCATCTTCCTTCCGCCTCCTTATTCCTTCTCCCTTTTCTCTCTTCCCCTTCTTCTTCCTTTTCCTTTAGATGTCTTTATGTTTGTCATCATCTTGCTAATGTGACGTTGCCCCTTCATTGCCGGATAAAAAGGGACGTAGATGTTTAGAAATTAAAGACTGAACATGTACGTTTTCCATGGAAGATATGCACGTTTTGGAAAATGAGGACAAAGGTTTTGCTTTGTTTTATCTTGGAACATACCATGTTGAATTTTTGAAAATGGAAGTGTCTTGATATTTTCCCCCCTGTCATCATTCTCAATCAGTTCTTCAGAAGATGTGGAAGCCGAAAACCAATCTGGATGGAATATGGGGGACAGAAATACTGAATAGCGAGAACCATTGATGACAGCCGCTGTAAATACGAAAAGCGGATTCCGTGGAGCCGCACTGAATGCGAAGCGAAAAATGAACTCCACACAAATAGTGATCAATGAGACAGAAACATCTTTGAGCGTGGGCCTTCCAAAGGCCAGGATTAAAGGCGAATTGAATACAACGTTGATGGAGAACCCCGGTGGAGAGAGTGCTCATGATTCTGGACATGCAGGCACCGACAACAGCTCCCAGTGGAATTCAAAGCTTTGCAGATCACGAGTATTCTCTCCTTTGTCTAAATACCGCAACCTGGTCGAAGCAGCTTAGTCAGAGCCGAAGTGAAAACTCGCTGGACTGAAAACTCCTTTGCCAGGCGGGAAACGGATTAATGAGACGATGGATGTTTTGCATGAGACCCCTTGGCGCAGCCAGCACGCCTGCCCCAGCTCCGTCACAGACTAGACTCACGGCAGGGTTTTGGGCACCTGTCTCGTGACCCCAACTGGTCTGCTTGCGACCGCTCAACCGGAAGTGCTCCCTGAGGGGTCAGACTATTTGCACCCTCGATGTGGAGGACGCGTAAAGGAAGGGGCTCTGGGTCGGAGATAATAATTTCTCGCGAGATCATGACTTGGACATCCGGTCTAGCCGGAGAGTGTAATATGTATATTTCTTTCAGAGAAATGGCACTGAAAGATGCAGCTGGTGTTGTGTATGTGTAGGCATAGAGTCGTGAATGCTGTTCTTCCGCAGTGTGGATGTAGTCAGTTGCAAGGTTTAGGTAAAGTAAAACTACTATACCGCTTTTTGTTGTATGTAGTGACTTTCCTCCCAAGTTGAGTGCTTAAACTGCACACCTGGAGGTCCGACCACACTATTTACCACTCCAGTATCATCTCAATTTTCTGGGAAGCATGTCGCCAGGCTGTGAATGAAAGCACCAATAAACATTCTCACTTAGCGTTCACAGGCACACAGTTGTGCTCCCAAACAGGATTATCACACAGTGGTCATAAAAAGGTTATTATAATAATATATCACGTTGGTTATGTGTGAAAAAGGTATTAGAGCTTGAAAGACACTGACTTTTAGGGGTAAACAGTTTCGCAGTTTTTATAACTAGAGGTAACTCGAGTTTTATTCCACAATATCCTCTCACTTCAGTACACACGTGATCCTGAATCAGATCCTAGATGCATTTTGTGTTTGAACGCACGTGCAATTTGCTTTCAGACTAAAGGCTCTTTGTTTCGTTTGATATGCGCTTCTCATGACGACATCTGTAATAATCCACCAGGAAGTTTTTTCACTCTAACTCCCATTTCATTATTAAGCCCGCCCAAAGAGTCTCTTTGAGCTTTGCCTCTCAATTTCCATTTCACTCGCACTGTCCGACCCCAGGTTTCGTCAGATCTGTGTGCACCCTGCTGTATTTTCACTGTACAGACTGCAGGACCACGACAAGACTGTGTAGGGGTCCTGCCTGGTGACGTGACGTGACGTACAAAACCAGTCCGACATTACCTCCCCTACCGGCGTCCGCGTGCATAATGGCCGCGACCGAGCTTCCTGTCAGACCGGAAGCCGTCTGATCTCATACAGGCTCTCACGCACGTCGGGCTCAGGGAAGGAAAGTCGTTGTTTAGTGGCTTCGTTGACGCGGTGAAGAGAATGTGGACAGTCGACGGGTGCCCGGGGCAGAGTTAAGCCATGTTCTATTGGGGCGATGCATACGTCTACTTTGCCGATGTTTGACCTGTCACAAGTCATGTTTGCACTTGTGACAAGTATCCTAAGTACAAAATCGACGTCGTTAATCATTTGCTTGGAAGTCTGATGACTGCTCTTGTCGGTGTGGCCGATGCTGCGTCCTGATTGGCTGATCAGACCGATCTTTTGCGCTTAGAGACTCGTTGTTTAAATAAATGTAGTTACAAATAAACAACTCGTGTTCGCCATGTTCTCCTTTCTATTTCAAGCAAATCGCTTTTTTTGGTATACTGACGCATATACGGAGAAACAGTAACCCAAAACCGATATTAATTTTTCAATGCTATTATTGAATATATCAGTAGTTAATTTATATTGCTACATTACTCAAATCAAAATGTGGTCGGAAGGAGTTCGTTTGACCGATTTCTGACCACGTTTGCTGTACAGTACTACAAGGCAGTGTGCAGTGGTGCAGGCAGTGACGTAGGAATATCTCCCCAGTCGGCTGCGGCCTCTTCCTATGCAACAGTCCCCGAACACGTTCGTGTGAGTCCACTTCGGCTTCGTTCACATCGGGTACTACGCTTTATTAGAACACAGCTTTCAGGACGTAGACAACAGATGTAAATCTTTGGATAGCTGTACAAGGAGGTAATAGTAAAACATAGATAAATCAATCGACACAACTCAGCTAATGAAAGAGCGTGCAAACACAAAATAATACTTCCAGAAGATCACTGAGAAAAGGCAGGACCTATCGCACACATGCAGACGGGTAAAAAGGCATGAACAGTTAGACATTACACTCTCTCTACCTCCCTCCTTCTTTCTCTCTCTCTCTCTCTCTCTCTCTCTCTCTCTCTCTCTCTCTCTCTCTCTCTTACTAAGTGATGCCACGCTCACGCCAGCTTCACTGATTTTGACCAGTCGCCGGTCCACCAGCTGCTGTAGAAGTATCGCTGTCATCCCTGCTCGCAACTGAAAAACTCTCATCGTGGAAAGTTGTCTGTGAAGAGGGTAACATCACCGTTGTTTTGAGGTTTACGCAGCGCGACAGTCAGTCATTATTTGCAAGCCTTACCGTGCGAGGAACGTGGCGGCGAAAACTTCCGTCCCAGGAACCAGCGGCGAGCAGAAATTCACCAAGGCGAGGGTGAGCGAAATTCGCTTTATACCATTTCGTTGGAAAAATTTGTCAATGCATCTGGTGCGAATTTGGATTTTGAACACTATGATGCATGCAATGCACGTGTTCACTTAAGACAGCCACGGCGCCCTTGACCTTTAACCTCCCCGGCTGTCAAACCAGCTTGACAACATAAGACGCATCCAGTCATCTCTAATTATCTGCAGCTGAACACCAAGGCATCACCAGCAAAACCATCGATAACGCTGAGATTGCGACCCCAACTCCTTCACCTCAAGAAGAAATCACCCTAGAATTTTGCGAAGATGTCCTCAAGCGAATCATGAAACGGATGTCTGACCGCGTAACAGACTGCAGGCAGAACATCGCAGAGCTGCGAGAAGTAAATGTTGCTGCCACTGCTCCCCGAGCCATTCTAAATAAAGATCCCCCTGAATTGCACAGATCGCTCATGCCATCAACAACTTCTGATCCCTACGACACGGCTCATTAGAGCAGTCTCGAACAGGCTCCATCCACTGAAGCTTCAAAGATCATCCCTGTTCCTGAAGATCCGCAATCCACTTTGAAACATCGCGCCAGGGATGGTGACGATGCAGACCGACCACGTGGGCGGTGCGTGAGAGCAGCAAGAAATCAACAGTCTTCTCGAACTGTCATGTGCATACAGCGCCCATTGATTGTGATTCGCGGACATTCCATAACTGGTTTCCAGTTCCGTAGAGTTTGTAGTTGTGTGAATTCCTCGCGTCCACTTCTTTGCATTGTAATAGGCCGGACCGGCCTTCACTATAAAATTGTTCGTTTGTACGTTCATTTGTTCTAATCTGGTTTATGCATTCTCGATCTCATGTTGTTGAGTTTTTAAACTTATTATATGCGAGTACATTTTTGCCCTTTGATTTCTTCTGATGAAGAAATACTCGTTTGAGCATTTTCCCACGTCATACGAGATTAATCTCGATTGGGAACGCCGGAAAGGATGCTGGAGATTATGACACATCTCGACGAGCAAATGTCAGCAAACCAACCACTGTGTCTGCGTACTCTGTGTAATCTTTTCAGGTCTATGAAAAATCTTCTATAGTATGGTATTCGCAATATAAAATTATCACATTAAATGCAATTAAGTAAAATGTGGTTCCTCGTCTTCAAACGAAAGTATCTGAAACAAATATTCAAAAATTCAAAGGCATATATTTTTCTTTGCAAACAAATCCAGGAAAGTTGAATTGTCAAGTTTCCAGCAATTATAGTAATTGTCCTCTAACAGCATGAACGCATATACACGTATAATACAAGAGCGTCTGGGCCATTGATCTAAGTGTACAGAAATGTACAGAGGAAAGTTTCTGATGTGCCCCCCTTTGATGGATGTGAAGCACTCAGCAGCAACGTCCGCATCATGTAATATGAAGGGTTGGATTGTCAAAATCGATATCTCACAGTGTCTTAGGCTTTGCGTGTGGTGGTAGCAGGTGCAGTGGTGAATCTCAAGTAGAGCATCTGCTGCCTCCGCTCACCTAATCCTTGTCCCGGTGCCATCCCTTGTTTGCTCCTAGAGGCTCCGTCCTCGGCAACTTGACAGGCTTGCTTGACAAGTCCTGGGTGGACTTAACCGGAAATGATGAGTGCAGGTGTCCGCCTCAGCTCAGACCGACTTTGCATGGTCGTCGAAACTCAAACAGAATGTTACGACTGTCGATGAAGTGTCAGTTCTACGTAGGTGCTTCACTAGAAACTTTCATCAAGTAAGCTTGAGGGAGCTTCCTGCCGACAGATTCGTTTGTCGACAGGCCATACCTTCTGAAGGAATAATAGGAGGGGCAAGATGTCATAATTTAGAAGCACAGACCTGCAAAGAAGGACATCTCTTGACCCAATGATTCAAGTCATTCTCAATTCATTCAGACAACGCAGAGATCAGAGCTGATTTTTCCCATTTTCGTTACTAGATAGTCATTTCATTTCACAAGAGATTAGAACTCTTCGTCGGGTCTGCATTACTCGATGTGCTGCGTTTCATATTGCTATTGACAATAAGGCCTTGGGGATGAAATTCTCATATCTCCACCGCTTTGATGATATCCTCTGGTAAGTGTTTTACTGAATTCCCCTTCATTGTATACTAGTTCGTCGAGGTAGTACTAACGATAATTATTACGAGAGTTTTAAAGAAGTTGATAGCAAGGATTAACAGCATGTTTACTACGCAGTTGTCATGGCCCCTTTCGCAAATTCGTTAATGTGTGTGTGTGCGCGCGCGCGTGAGTGTGTTTGCGTTTGTGTGTATGCTTGTCAGTGTGTGTGTGTGTGTGTGTGTGTGTGTGTGTGTGTGTGTGTGTGTGTAAGCAAGCACGCTCATGAGCTACATGGAATTTGACAAATGCAGAGCAAGGAAGTGCTATGTCACCTAAATAATACCACAGCCCATGATTCAAAATGCAATATTCTGTCCTTCACTGAATACAGCTCATATCATGTCTTCGACGTAGGGATGGCGGTGGGTGCGGGTGAGAGGTAGGAGCCACAGAGGCGAGAATAAAGCTAATAGACGTTTGCAATAGTCGTGCGTGTCTACACCTAAACCAGAGTATGGGTACTCAGTTTTATTGGCCGATGATGAGGTCACAGTTCATTACTCATGTGATGGGAGAAGTTCATGTTTTTCAAAGTCTGCACCTTTATGGAACGCTCTCCTCCATTTTTCTGGTGTGATGGTTGCCAAGTACAGACGAGGGAGAAAGTCAGCGTAATATTTATCAGAAAGCGACACAAGTCTCTGGAGCGGCTGTAAAAGTTGCATACGCACGTAAGTGGCCCGTGCATGTAATGATGTTTTTATGTTGAAGCAGCCTGACCTTTTGGTGCTAATCGTCCAGGTTGCATGGTCACAAAACATAGATGCTGTTTATAGATAGGGAAGGATGAACATCAGAAAAGTTGTGTAGGGGATTCCTTAGGGCTTTCTTTCGAAAGAGATGCAAAAAGCAAGTGCAGATAACATTTCTTGTCTTCCTCTAAGGTTGAGACCTAGCAGTTGTTAAGTGTATAGCACTATAAATGATAAATCCATATTTAGTTTGCTTAAGAGCTGCTACATGTTCACTTTTACGTTTGGACGTAATGTAAAAGCATCTTTACTTCGGTGTAGAAAAATCTCCCACTTAACATCAGTATGAGTTAGACGTAATGCTAGATTTATGAAAATTAATGTAACAATTCAGCGGATGCACGGTTGGCTAAGAAGCAGACACCAGTGGCGAGAATAAGGACCTTCAAACTGTCTGTAAACAACATAATCAAATGACCCCAAATGCGGTTACAGAGCTAAACCCACAGGCAAAAGTAACGCAATAAATTCATCTGCGCACGACACGCTGGCTGACCTTGAATACAATAAGAAGATGTTTTCAGCATATTCAGCACGTGCTTCTCTTGCTTGCCAGCATGTTCAATAATGTGCTAGTGGGGGCCTAGGCGGTGAACATAGGGGGTCTTCTCAAGGGTCAGTAACCTCCGTGGGGAGCACACACTGTAAGTGCAGAAGCTGGATATATGCTTTGCGTACTGTTCAGTGCACTCAGTCTGGCCATTACATGCTCACAAACACCCCAGCGCTAGCGCTTTTTCTGCACAGTAGCAATGCCTAGGTTGTCAGAAGAACATCGTCAACAAGCCATCGGGCGTCTTGATGCTGGTGAGACGCCGCTGCAGGTTGCAACTGCATTTGGTGTGCATGTCACAACAATTCATCGTCTTCGGCACCGTTTCCTTGCCACTAACACCACACGTGACCTACCCAGGAGCGGCAGACCAAGGGTTACAACAGCAGCTCAAGATCGCCTATTGAGCCCCCTACACCATCGTGACCCGCATGAAACTGCCGCCAATTCAGCCAGAAACACTCCTGGTGTGCACGTGAAAGAACAGTATGCAGAAGACTGACTGCTGCAAACCTGGAGAACCGCATTCCAGCACGGCGTCCTCCCCTCACTCTTCAGCATCGCCGCAACCGTCTGGCCTGGGCTCAGAATCACATCAAATGGCGTCTTCGGGACTGGAGGAGGGTCCTTTTCACTGACGAGAAGCGGTTTTGCGTGGACAACGTCGATGGCCGTGTCAAGATCTGGAGGAGACCCGGAGAACGCTTTGCTGATGCCAACATTGAACATCACGACCGATGGAGAGGTGCAAGCATCATCGTGTGGGGCACCATTGGTCTGAATCAGCAAGTTGGCACTATAATCTTTCAGAATGTGGGTCATGGTCGTGGAAATGGTGTCAATGCTGCCCGGTACATCGCCCAGGTTCTCCAGCTTCATGTGGTGCCACTTTTTCAGAGGCACCAAAACTTCCTGCTCCAGCAGGATAATGCCCGTCCTCACACAGCACGTGTTACCCAGTCATTTCTGCGTCAGAACAACATTAACCTTCTGCCTCATCCCGCCAGATCACCTGACTTAAACCCAATAGAACACTTTTGGGACGCTCTCCAGAGAAGGATGAATGCCCTCGTGCCCAGACCTCGTACACAGGTGGATTTGCGTGCAGCCGTTGCCAGAGTGTGGCCCCAGGTTCTCCAAAGGCAGACCAACAACCTGGTAAGCTCCATGCACCGGAGATGCAGGGCGGTGATTAATGCCCATGGTGGTTCAACACGCTATTGACTTTCCAAGTGCTTTTGACTGAAATTGGTTCACGGTACTGACTCATTCTTTTCGATTTTCTAAACTGTAATGTTAACCAATGTATCGAATGAATTCGTTTTGATTTGTGCTACTGTTTGTTACATGAAATTGGCCTAAATAATTCACATGCCTCAAACACTTCTGTTTTGATTGCGTTTCTTTTGCCTGTGATATATATATTTCACACACACACACACACACACATAATGCAACACAAACTCACAAACACTCACACACACACACACACACACACACACACACACACACACACACACACACACACACACACACACACACACAAAGCAGGGAGAAGGATAGAAAGAGAGTCAGAGACTGACAGAGAGACAGAGACACAGAGACAAAGACAGAGAATCGTAAAGATAAATAGACAAAGTGACAGAGATACATAAACCCAAACTGACGGACACACAGATTAATCATCGACATCTGACTTACAATGGTATTAGAAGAAAACAAAATCAAGGCACACTGCACATAGGCCTATACAGTGAGTGGTATCCAGATAACCCCTTCTCTACGTCCATAGGTGTGCTGCGAAAGAACTTCGGAAGCTTCTACTCTGCAAGAGAGTCTTTGAGACATCAAACGTAATAGAGGTATGCAGATACAGTTCTAATATCAATTAACAGCTCTAGAAACAAAATTAAAGTGCACTCACGTAAGCTTTCGTCT
>JAWQFJ010000174.1:10000-16961 GCA_034096865.1 Theodoxus fluviatilis | reverse complement strand
GAGAGAGAGAGAGAGAGAGAGAGAGAGAGTGTGTGTGTGTGTGTGTGTGTGTGTGCGCGCGCGCGCAAGCATGCATGCTCGTCCAAATGTGTATGCATAAAAAACAACCTTTGGTTGTGCTCAAAACTAGCGAGCTCCATGCATGTGTTACATGTGTGTGTGTGTGTGTGTGTGTGTGTGTGTGTGTGTGTGTGCGTGTGTGTGTGTGCGTGCGTGCGTGCATGCGTGTATGTGTGTGTGTATGCGCATGCGGGGTAGTGCATCCACAATTTTTTCCCGTTTTGTTTGTTTACTTTTCGATCAGTTCGCTCATTACACTTTTTTGAATATCTATTATTACTCCTCCATCCATTGCACCTGCACTGACGCACGAAACTTGTCTGCACTTCAGGCGTGTCGAGGAGAGCAGGTGGACGAGGGTCAGGACATGCCCGATGCCGCAGCCGCACTAGACACTGACGCGTCCGTCAGAACAGAAGAGGCGGAGGAAGAAGAAGAGGAGGAAGATATTCCTCTTCCCTTCGAACAAGACTTTCTCTACATCTACTCCACTGTGGAAGGTTGGCACTATTCTAGATAGCCTTTTCTCTGTCTGTCTACCAAGGTCTAATATAAGCAGGGCTTTTATACTAAAGTAGAGAGCCTAGTCATGAAGACTTCTCGTGTTGCTGTTGAGGGTAGTGATGTCACGGGGCTGGTGGTGGTGGCGGAGGAGGTATGGTGATGACAATGGTAAGTGATAGTGGAGTAATTGTGATGTTATCATCATGATCATCATCCCCATCATCATCATCATCATCATCATCATCATCATCATCATCATCATCATCATCATCATCATCATCATCATCATCATCATCATATCCATCACCACCATCATTGTCGTCGTTCCACTGCAGTTTTTGGAGTTGGTGGTGATGCCACTGCAGGTCTGATTGCATTCACTCATCTCCCAACAAATCTGATTTCAATGCAGGGTACTATAGCTTCCGTACCAAGACGGGAAACCACTTCGTCAAGACCCTCTGTGACGTCATCAAGCACCACGGGGCAGAGCTGGAGATCTGCCAGCTGCTGACGCTGGCCAACAGAGTGACCGCCGAGAAGTACGAGGTCAAGTCCAAGGAGGCCACTTGGCACGGCTCCAAGCAGTGTCCGTGTTTTGTCTCCTGCCTCACCAAGGCGCTCTACTTCCCGCCCAAACTCAGCTAGGCGCCTCCCATGCAGCCACGTCACTGATGACGTTGCAGTGACGTAAGAGGGCGAGGACCGAATTGGCTTACTGAGACAACGGTGCTTCGGAGTCTGTGTCAGACGATTATCAGAAGATAAATAGAAACTACCACTGAGACTGTGAGAAATCGTCGAATTACCTGAAATGCGTGCACCCGAATACCATGCGCGAATTGAAAATCGTTCAAATTGTATCATGTACCATGGTCGGACGTTTGACCGACTTCATCCTCAGTAGAGAGGTGTGCGTTGCTTTGGCGGAAGTACCTTCCTCAACATGTAGTCAAAGTTTTACGTTCATTGTGCTTTTACATGCCACTTTAATAACATAATCCGCATTCGTATAAAGACATCCATGCCATCCATTCTGCTCTGCTTAAGAATTCAAAAAACGAACTTGTGGTCCAACTTTGATTTGAAAAAAAGAAATGTTTATAAGTAGCTCTTGTCCTCATACAAGAAAATCGCACTGTCTTAATCCTACTCGAGCGTTGTACGTTGTGCAGTACGAACACAGAAATGCGATCCGGGGCATGTTTTGGCACATGAAATAATTAATGCATTTTTGTGAGCACTGCTGCATTAATAGCTTATTTCAGTTCTTGATTTCGCCTCTGCAAAGGGTGGCTGGAAGACTGGGATACGGATTTGAATTTTTGTTCCTTACTCCCGCAAGTATTATCAGCGGGAATGGGGGTAGGGGTGGGGGTGGGCGTTGGAAGTGATAGTGAGACTGAAGTTTCACCGTGTTCCTGCAGTATTTCTGTTTGTGTTGTATTTTCTGGAATGTTTTTACTGACAAATCTGGGAATTTAATGGCTCTTCGCAACACACACGCGCGCGCGCGCGCGCGCACACACACACACACACACACACACACGAGAGAGAGAGAGAGAGAGAGAGAGAGAGAGAGAGAGAGAGAGAGAGAGAGAGAGAGAGAGAGAGAGAGAGAGTTGCTCTCGAGCGCAGTATTGACTTCAGATGGAGCTATGATAAGAGAACATACTCGTTGTGGATACATCGGTAAACAAGGAACTTGTACTGCTCAAAACATTTTTAGTAAACAACTGATTGGTTTGAACAGATGACATCATGCTGTGTGCAAATGAAAATGTTCTTTTAAACTACACCAGTTACATTTGCAGATCATGTATGCCATAACAACTTCGTGGTTCTTGATTTGATAACGAGCAAGGAGGAAAATCTCTCTACAATACTTCGAACATTCACATTTATTTATTCTGCAGATTGCATGATATGATGGACTTTTTCATGACACCATAACAACCTGTTGTACTTTAATCAGATTCGATGGATACACCGATGATGCACATGATGACGAATCACGGAGAGAGACTCGTTAATAGGCGAGTCTTAACAGCCTCTTTGTAATTGAATGCTTGTGCAAATCTAAATGTATTTGCTAAGTTTTGAAGAGTTATATTCGACCGTGGCCGTTGCTTGTGTTAAGCAAATCCTCTAGGATGAGTTCATCATTAATGACATGTATGCAATAATATCTTGTGATGTATAGGCTATAGGCCTAATTGTTCTCTGTTTCAACATTTGCCCAAACGATTGTTTGCCTATTAAATTTCCCGTCGCAAGCCACAGTTTTCCTCTTAATGTTTCTCTGCTTTTATCTAGTTTGCCGGAGGTAATGGAGTCTGTAATTTTTGTATAATTTATCTTACAGTTGTGTGTACAACTGAAAATGCAGTTAAAGTTCAGCCTGGGTCGATCTGACGTCACTCTCATGAAAGACAAGATATTCATGCAAACATCTTACTTGCCACTGTCAGGTAGCCACATAAACACAGGAGTGCAAGATTATGGTGACCGCTGCTTTTTGTCTCTCTTCTCCGCTGTCACCCGCTGTCAGGGAGTTTTCAGGGCCTCACTTTTCACATTAGCAACGGGGGCATGATGTGACACTCAACCCCCAGCCCAGCCCCCCCCCCCCCCCCTTCCCCCCCAACACCCCCCTTACACACACACCCCACCCACCTCTCTACCCTCACAATCGCCCACCGGTAAGCACCACCACCTCATTAAAAGTTATTCGCGGAGTAAGGAATTAACATGAAACAAAACAAACTTGAACAAAAGAGGTCACGAAGAAAGGAATGCACATGAAGGTAGTAAGGTAATGGTGAAATCTCAGTTTCGTGTCGATCATGTGGAACATGAACGCCGGCACGCATCGCCTTCGTGGCGAGGGAGCAAAACGTGCCCTTGCCCTTACATGGAAGAGTTAATTCCCTTAGACCAGGTAAGTGGGAAGCCTTGCCTTGCGTTACTGTCGGTGTTTCTTGTGCTAAGGTTCAGTGGTTGCGCTCCTGTAGTGAATGTAAAAATTGGATTGTGACCATCAACCCTGACCCGATGATTACTTGCACGCACTTTTTTGTTAGCATTTCCCCGTCATTTTATCAATCGATAAATGATTGTGTTTTTACTGTTTGTTCAGTAAGTATAATTATCATTATCGTTTCGAAAAATCTCCTGCTCTTCATGGAATCTTTCGTATTCTTAACTGTGAATCCACCTCTATGATGTTATTATTTATCTCTTATTATTTTCTTATGATTCTTGCATTCATTTTGTAGATCTAAATGGTCCGCCGTCAATGTCCACACGCCGTTCTCAATGTCATGCAAATGAAACCCTCATTACGTCACCCTTGTATACTGTGCCACTGATGATGACTGATTTCTCTTCATCCTAATTCATGAAATCTTTCGGAAACTTTTGAAAGTGAACATTCTCTACCAAGATGTTTTGGGGTCTATGATCATTACAGCAACATAAGGACCGGTACCTTTGTGAGGACGCCTTTGTATACATGTAGATCTGAACAGAAATCGTTGGGTTTGATGGACTCACAACAACATTTGATTGCGGATTTTTGCGACAAGGCTGAATTTGTCGTGCCTCACCCCACTCTCGTGCATTTAACAGGAATCAGTGAAGGATACAGTGCTGTTGTAGTCTCCAACGCGCGCAGAAAACAGATTACGGCAGAAGCTAGTGTCTGTTTTACCTAGTCAATGGAAGGACACGTTCTCAATTACCAAAAAAGACAACAAAGAATAATTGTAAAAGCAACCTGAGAGGTCTGCAGCCACATTTTAATTTGTGCCCTAGACACAGGGTGAATTGATTGAACTTCTACTGGCTCACAACGACAGACAAGCATGCCGACATGATCGATGGAGCTTCGGACAGGTAGATATATGTCGTCTCTAATTCACAATGATCATTCCAACTCTATTCAATAGTATGCTCTTTTAATGAGCGTTAATCTACCGATAAAATGCGTATACACATTGCTTTCACACGTACGCACTTAAGTTCTCATTGAAGAGAAGTATGCCTAGTAAGCACCTTGCTGATTGATGCCACATTTGAAACAACAAACTTAACAACAAGTACAGTAGTCGCCGCTTATAAAACACGCGGTTAATAAATCAGCCGTTTTTAAAAAACTGTTTGTCCGGTCCGGATTTACATCGTTACTGATGGACATGTTCAACACGCAAACGGTTAATAAAAACGCCGCTTATTAAAAACACTATTGTTCGGTCCCAATGTGTTTTTAATAAGCGGCGACTACTGTATTAGTCCTCGAAGCAATCCCTACGCGAAACACTTGCTAAGAGTAAGACCACCATCTAGTGATAGAGAGAAAGAAAAAAAAGACTTAAATTATCCCTTGCATATTCTTCTAGCTTGAACTTCCAAAGCTTTGCCCATCAACCATGACCTTTTACCCGCCTTTGTCGATACGGCACAGTGCGTCTGCCCAACCAGCGGCTCAAAGAAACGAACTTGTGCCGGGTCACGTGACCTCGAGCCAGTGGCAGGTGCCCGACGGCGGCTCTCGACAGTCGCTCTTTGTTCCTTTGTGTTGCCCGAGCACTGCTGATCAGACTCCCAGAAGAACAAAGGTTGCAGACGCTGGTTCAGACCTGTCGAACTTGCACTTACTGAAGTGACTGCTGAATGCGCCTGACTCAACTTTGAAAGCGCAGCTGCATGTGAATTTTGGGTGATCATAATAACATTATTTAAAACGAATCAAGTTGCGCGCAGGTCTATGAATTTCATTTAAGCATCAAAGCGCAGAGCTGGCGGAAATTGATGAAAATAGTTTCCATTGACTTGACAGTAATTGAATGTATTGAAAAATTATTATAACACGGCATCGTGGAATCCTGAGATATGTATTTAGGAAAAATATTAATTCTAATATTTTACTCTGCATAATCACCTCGGCCAAGGAGGTTATGCTTTCCCCTTGTTACAAATGCAACACTTTCGTTCTCACTAGGAAAGAATCTGCGTCGCCACTTTACACACAAATAGCGGCAAAGCTGAATCAGTTTTTTGTGTTGAGCAATGGATAAGTATTCCTCAACCATGGTTTCTGTTTTTGTCTTTATATATATTCGTGCACGTGTGCGCACGCGTGCGTGTGTGCGTGTTCCTGTGCATGCAAGCGTGGGTGTGCCTGTGCATGCGAGCGTAGGCATGCATGAATGTGTGTGTGTGCGTGCGTGTGTGTGTGCGTTCATGCGTGAGTGCGTGCGTGTGTGTTGGGTCGCAAGGACGCACTTGTGTTTATCACCATCTGACTCATTCCAGTCCACTATAGAGACTTCGCCTGCCGGCGAAAGAGTCTCTAGCACAGTTCATATCACGTGATGGAACTGATCCGTTCGGAATATTCATAAGCAGGTTACAAGAGAGGCTTGTTGGATAGCACTCTGCTCCCTGACATACGCCGTTAAAGTAGTTCTAAGACTATTTCGCACAAAGCCCATAAATTACGCTTGTTGAGGCAATAAACAAGCGTTTATTCTATAAAAAAATAAACTTTTTGTGTTGAAATGGAAACAAGTTTTGACATATGAATGATTTCTGTAAAAAGTGGGGGAAATAACATCCATAACGAGCTTTTTTTTTTTGGCGCAATGCTGTAATGCGAAGGGTCAAGTCTATTACGCATTCATTGCGAACTGCGCCAGGGTCACTACTGACTCGGGTTCACAGAATGCATCTGACTATGGGTCAACCCGTTCCTGAGTGTGTCTGTCTCCCTCCTCTTCCCAGCTCCACTTCATCCACAGGTCCACAAAGCCCCAATTTTTTGTGCCTTTCTCAGCGTCCGTCACGTGGCTCGGCTTTTGCCTTCCAAGCGCTGAATAGAGTCATTCTTGCACGGACCGTTTGCCGGAATAATCACTTTGTAATGACAAGCAGATGTCCCGTCAACACCAGATTGGACGAATAGCAGAAGCCTTGGTCATACTTCATTTGTTTCTTCCTTTGATTTCTGGTCACAGATGTTCTAGAACTTTCTGAACATAATATCTGGATCGCAGGGCTATGTTTGGCTTGTCCTTTCAGTCGAGAGTATCACTGAGGTTGTATGAAGCTAATTTTCCATAGTATGTTTTCTAATGTTACTTTTCTTCTTTCCCTCTATAGATGCCTTTATATCTGTTATTGTTTCTGCCGGTCTTCCTTACTGAATGTGTGTGCGTGCGTGGGTGTGCGCGCGTGCGTGTGTGCACTTTCACTTCCCCTAACCCCCACCCATCTCTCTCTCTCTCTGTCTGTCTCTTTCTCTGTCTGTCTCTCTCTGTCTCTCTGTCTCTCTCTGTCTGTCTGTCTGTCTGTCTGTCTGTCTGTCTGTCTGTCTGTCTCTCTCTCTCTCTCTCTC
>JAWQFJ010000174.1:0-7500 GCA_034096865.1 Theodoxus fluviatilis | reverse complement strand
TTATATTATTAGAAGGCTGACCGATACTGTTTTATGTTTATAATAGAAGGTTGACACATATTTTACTTGTGCTGCGGTGTTTTATTTTTGTTTTCCCCTTGGGAGTGAAATAGCGGAAAAATTAGGTGTACATTTTATGAAATTGAGGTTATCGAGGATGTTGTGGTTGAACCAGATAACCGAGTAACATTCTTTTTACTTTTATTTTTCTTTTCTACCCCTGTTACGGGCATGTTTTTGTGATTTGTCATAAAGACATGTACTTAACCCTGGGACCGTGTTTCGTTTATGGATCCCCGTAACATATATATCCCTGTAGGGATGTTCATTCACTACGCGATAATATTAAGGGAGAAAGAGCTCTCTACTAGAACCCCTTCAGCTTAAATACAACCTTGTGTGTCCATGTTAAGATATAATAACTATTGCATGCTGTTTTCTCCTGCTACTTGCCTAAATAAAAGAGTACAAGTTCTCTCTCTCTCTCTCTCTCTCTCTCTCTCTCTCTCTCTCTCTTTCTCTTTCTCTCCCCCTCTCTTCCTCTCTTTTTCTCCTCCTCCGCCCCTCCCCCCCCCCCCCCCCCCCCCCTCTTCCTCCCTTTCCTCCTCCTCTTCCTTCTCCTCCGCCTAATCCTGTTACAGCATTTGCCTTTTCCCCCGATATTTGTGTCTCTCATCTACTCCCATTTCTTTGTTTGAAATATCTCATGTTTCACATTCTTTGTTGTTCCATTTAGAGAAATGTGTACGAGCCGACCGCTGACTGCCACGACGTCACCAAGCGTGTCTGTTCTGCACTTGATGCACCACAAGAATTTCGTTCTGACAGGTCACTGACAGCGTGCCTGCTCCATGGCAACGACCCAGGAAAATGGGCCAGGCAACTCCCTCTCTTGCTTGGGAGAGCAATCAAAGTGCCTGGAAGGCGGTCAGGCGGACTGGCCAAAACACCACCACGGCAGGCATTGGTGAGGGAAGCAGTGGGAGCAGACATTGACCCCATCCTGCACGATCCTTTGCGCCCGAAACGGGAAGTTTTACTGGGGTGACTGCATTGTCCGTTCATGTAATAATAATAATAATAATAATAATAATAATAATAATAATAATAATAATAATAATAATAATAATAATAATAATAATAATAATAATAATAATAATAATACAGGCTATTTCTACGCACATACCTTCCCTAATAGGCAAGCTCATGGCGTTTACAATGAGAAAGTCTACACTCATACAAAGCATTCTAACACTCGCACACTGTACAGTTGAAATAAAAGAAAAATTAAATACAATACAATTAATTAAGTAGCAGGCAATAAACAAAACACGAAACATAAAAGAGGCGCCTTGTGAAGCACTTCACTGCTCGTCAGGAAAGGCTGACCGGAACAGGTGTGTCTTGAGGGAGGTTTTGAACTGGGACATGGAATCAGAGTGACGGACAGGGAAAGGTAGGCTATTCCACGTTACAGGGCCGATGTAAGAAAAAGCTCGCTGTCCTTGGGTTTTCTTTTTGCGACGGGGGACATTTAACGTTTTGGTGTCTGCAGCTGAACGGTTATTTCTAGCGGGGGTGTAGACAGTGAGAATTTCTTTGAGTGCGTGTGGTGCAGTTTGATTGAAGAAGTTGAAACACATAGTGGCTAGCTTATACTCTATCCTTTGAGCGACGGGGAGCCAATGCAGTGCACGAAGGAGTTTGGATGTGGGAGTTCTCTTGGGACATCTAAAAACTAATCTAACAGCAGTGTTTTGGACTTTTTGCAGTTTGTTTAGCAGAGTGTCAGGAATGCCGGCAAGAAGAGAATTTCCATAATCAAGACGGGACAGAACAAGGGAAGTGACAAGGGTTTGAGTGGCCTGTTGTGAAAGATAGTGACGAATAGTGCCAATTTTCCTTAACTCGTAGTAAGCTAACTGGCAAACTTTGTTCACATGAACTCTCATAGAAAGATCATCATCGAACATGACACCTAAGTTTCTAACAGACTTTGAGAATTCTATCTCACTCTGACCTATGGTTAGTTTCAGGGCCTGATCGAATTCGCCTCTACCGCCAACCAGGAGAGCTTCGGTCTTTGAATCATTAAGTTTAAGTTTGTTCTGGGTCATCCACTGTTTCACATCAGAAATACAAAGTTCGCTTGCAGAGAGAAGAGGTTGGATTTGACTGGGATGAGTGGAGTTGTAGAGTTGCGTGTCATCAGCAAATTCACTGTGAGAGAACGAATGACTGTCAATTACGTTGGAAAGTGGTTGGGTGTACAGTAGAAACAGCAGAGGACCCAGAACCGAGCCCTGTGGGACTCCGTAATTTAGCGGGGCAGGATCAGAAGCAATACCCTGGATCAAAACAGTCTGCCTACGTTCTGAGATATATGATTTCAGGAAGGAGAGTGCTGTGTTGTCAATGCCAAAAACATGTCTTAGACGGGAGAGAAGAATTCCATGATCTATTGTGTCAAACGCAGCACTCAAATCTAACAACGTGAGAAGGGAAACTTTGGAATCATCAGATGCGACAAGGAGGTCGTTTAGAACACGGAGCAGAGCTGTTTCGGTGGAATGGTGAGCACGGTATGCGGACTGAAAACGAGCCAAAAGATCATACTTGGACACGTGCTCTAACAACTGCTGCAAAGCTAATTTCTCTAACAGTTTTGAAAGAAAGGAAAGGTTGGAGACTGGCCTGTAATTGCTAAGCTTGTTTGGATCCAGGTCTTGCTTCTTCAGAAGTGGCTTGACTAAAGCTTGTTTGAAAACACTGGGGAAGGTGACAGACTGGAAGCAATCATTGATCATCTGTGTCAGAACAGGCAGAACATCATCAATGCACTCAAGTAAGAGGGATGTGGGAACAGGGTCAAGGTCACAGGAGGTAGGGGTCATACTACGGATGGTCTTAAGGACCACACTAGCCTCAACTGAACTGAACTGAAGGAACTGTGCGTGAATGCATATCTCTTTCGCTACCAAAAGGCCAAAGGAACCTCCCAAGTTGTTGACGCTCACTTGCACTGTCCTCGCTTGCACTGTCTTCACTTTCACCAAAGATAAGACCTTTGCTTTCTCTGCTCCCAGTTTTACCAATTCACCAATCCAATCGATCTCACAAAAACGTGTGATTCCTGTCAAAGGCAGCCCCTTTGGTCCAAGGGAAAGAATAGACTCATTTGGACTCACTGTGCTATTTGGTAACAGGCGAATAACTAGGGATGTTGTAACTTGACTGGTTCTTAGCAATGTTTGTGATCAATGACCTTGCATAGCCTACAGACGCTGATAGACGTTAAAACTCCATTATTCCTCCTCCCCCCTCCCACCCTCCTCCTCCTCCTCCTCCTCCTCATCATCATCATCATCATCATCATCATCATCATCATCATCATCATCATCATCGTCAGCAGCATCAGCATCAGCATTATCATCATCGTCATCATCAGCAGCATCACCACCATCACCACCACCATCATTACCATCGCCGTCATCGTCATCGCCGCTGCCGCCGTC
This sequence comes from Theodoxus fluviatilis, assembly GCA_034096865.1. Lineage (NCBI taxonomy): Eukaryota > Metazoa > Mollusca > Gastropoda > Cycloneritida > Neritidae > Theodoxus > Theodoxus fluviatilis. Next base: position 3,985 of record JAWQFJ010000174.1, on the reverse strand, counting down.
GTCGTCATCATCATTTGCCCCAGGATGTGTCCAAGAACTTCCTCTGCAGGCAATGAAGTTTCTGATTATGAATGCCACGGAGCCTGATTTTAAACGACATTTGAAAAGTTTAAAAAGAAGCTAATAAATGCGAACGGTCATGCAGCATGCACATACATTCAGATCCATTAACAATCATTCGCTTTTGCATAAATGCAAATTATGCATAAATGGATGGACGCGCTCACATGCACATACGTATGACTGCAAGTTCAGCACATGCGTTTGTGCGTGGATACACATGGATGTGTGTGCCCACATCAAGAAATGCTTTCTGCAAATCCTGTGAGTGTCTTCTTTTAAACTCGCGACGAAAACATTTTGTAGGCCTTTGACGCTGACCTTGTCTTGTGTTCATATATCTTTTGGTATTTCAGCCTCTCGGCTCGAATGTCTAAGAAACCATGATGAAATTGAGAAAATTTACACTTTTTGTTTGCGAGATCACTTCCTACCATTGTTATGATATAATTATAGACTGCTTGTGTTGCAACTCATTTTTGTGTCCGCGGACTCAATTCTCTCGATGGAAGTCGTTCCCCTGTCCCTACACGAACAAAGAAAGCATGCCTTCAGTCTCTCAGTGCAAGTCACAGCAATTGCAGAGGTGAGTTTCGTAGAGAATAGCTATCGACAGCTATCGAAAACGTTTAGCGATGAGCGTTCGCTGCGAGCGCTCGCGCGTACAGGTTAACGTCCAAAAAACCGCCAGCCCTTGCAGCACGTCCCTTCGAACGCTTCCTTAGCTCCGATAGTCTATCGCTTCCCCTCAAGCGGACTTCAGATTCCTTGTGACGTCACTGGAAGGTCACGTGGTGGGTCTTTCCCTTGCAGGGTGGGCGTGCATGAGGGTTTTTACGTTTGTCTGTGACGTGTCATGAAGATTTGTGTGGACTTCGGGGTCGTAATGCCTGACAGAAACAGACATTCCTTCCGCATTCTCGGCTTCACTGGTCTTCGTTCAGGATGTAAATAAATTTCCTTCGACCAATGGAAACTTTTTGGTGCAGTGCCCTGGAACAAAGATTCACACCAAATAGCTACGCTTCGGGACGCTTTAGATAATGACTGAATTGTGTGTGTGTGTGTGTGTGTGTGTGTGTGTGTGTGTGTGTGTGTGTGTGTGTGTGTGTGTGTGTGTGTGTGCTTGTGTGTGTGTATTTGTGTGTGTGTGTATGTGTGTGTATGTATGTTTGTGTATATGTGTGTATGTGTGTATATGTGTGTGTATGTGTGTGTGTGTGTGCGTGTGTGTGTGTTCGTGCGTGCGTTGCGTGTGTTGTGCATGCGTGTGTGTGTGTGTGTCTGTGTGTGTATGTGTGTGTCTGTGTGTGTATTTGGGTGTGTATGTGTGTGTGCGTGCGTTCGTTCGTGCGTGCATATGTATGTTCGTGCGTGCGTTGCGTGTGTTGTGCGGGCATGCGTGCGCGCGCGTGCATGTTTGTATGTGTATGTGCGCTTTGTGTTTTGTGTGTGTGCGTGTGTGTGCGTGCGTGTGTGCGCGCGCGTGTGCATGCATGTATGTGTGTGTGTTTTGTGTATATGTGTGCGTGTTCATTTTCGTGTGTGTATGTGTCTGTGTGTGAATGAGAGAGTGAGTGAGAGAGAGAGAGAGAGAGAGAGAGAGGAGAGAGAGAGAGAGAGAGAGAGAGAGAGAGAGAGAGAGAGAGAGAGAGAGAGAGAGAGAGAGAGAGAGAGAGAGATTTCATGAACAAAGGCTTGGTCAATATTCCGATTGGTTGGAGACAACTGTCAATCAACAAAAAGCATAGGTCTGACGTCACAGGCAGTGCGAGTGTCACGTTTTCATGTAGTCAGGACCCGCACTGGGACAAGGCCGGCGGGGACATCAAAGTCTTTCTCATCTGAGTAATGAGGTCGCATACCTGGCGGCGTGGTAGATCCCAGGGTGGCACGACCGAAAGGGCTCCGGCAGAAAGCACATCTATCTACCGCTATCTACCTGTGTAGCCTTGGCTCCTACCTGACTGAACTCCGCCCCTAGCTGCACACCTGAGCACTATGCGGATTGCAGGTGCGAAACGTCCTTTAGCTACTAACTCCCTCGGCAGGCTACGTGTATGACCTCAAACCTGAACAAGGTAGCACTTGCAGGTGTCAGGGCAGGAACTAGGGGTGAAAGAGATGGGGGAAGGTGGACAAATTCAGTACCCATGTCTCTCTGTGGGTGTCAGTGTGAGATCACTTCATCATAAACAAGGTGGAGATCGCCACTACGATCTGAGAAATGGAAGATAGTATTATGAAAAGAACCGAGAAGAAAAACTGTGTAGTTAATTATCTTACCGAATACATCTGGCCTGTGATAATTCCAGATGCAACATTACTCTTATGTGACCACGGACTTCTATTCACATGTGATAAACGGCCGGGATTTCGCTCCTCGTTTCATCGATAGTGGGGCATTAGGCACCCTCTTTTTTATTTTTGAAAACTATTCCCTTCTTTGAAAAGGTACATCAATTTAAACAGAGTAAACGAATTGTGGACATCATTATCCAAAAAAAATGCTGACTTAAAAAAAATATTAACCACGAAACTTTGTATTTTTAAACAAATGTATTTATTATGCTGAACCTCCATGCTTTCGTAGCAGGATGTTGGGACTTTAGAACCCAACCAAAAATACTTATTTATGTAAGTTCTATCGCATCTAAAACGTAGAAAATAACTTATGAATGCATAGAACCACACATGAGGAGGAAAAAAGTGTTTCTCTCTCTCTCTCTCTCTCTCTCTCTCTCTCTCTCTCTCTCTCTCTCTCTCTCTCTCTCCCACTGCACAAAAGCAAGGTCCAAAACGGCATGATGCAGCCTCGATGTCCCATTGGTGGCCTCTGACAGCTTAAGACCAGACCTGGTTGTGTTATTAGAGAAACACAGAAAGCCAACCAGCCAATGGTCCTGCCGATGAGGGAATCGTTCAGCAACTCTAGCCTTATGTTGAACTTAAAATGATGTTCGAACGAATGTAGAAATCACAAACTCTTTCAAAACTCCTGGGTGTATAAAAAGGTTGCTCAATGCAGACCAGCAATTTGCTCTCTCTGTATAATCCAGCGATAGATGTGCCCAACACTAACTTCTTTCGTCGTTTACGCAAGACAGCTCTGTTGAATGGAGACATATAAACGGAAACGCAATGGTTACACTGCTAATGATAATAAACAGCGACCTGAAACAATAGTTGATTTTATGCAGTTGAGCCTACCAGGGCATTTAAGCTGTGCATCACGCTCGTCAGAGTTCATCGAGGACAAAGATTCAGTGGCGATTAGAATGCATGAGATTCGAGATTCAAAGGTGACCCGGATGTTAGTTCTCAGAGACGATTGCATTTTGATTCACGACATGCGTGCGAAAGTGAGGGGTCAGGATGCAACGGCAACGAGCAGTACATCAAAGGAGACGAACGCGGGATCAAAAGAGCCGCGTGGGGAATCAAAGACGCCGCGAATCCAGGGATCTACTTTGCTGCACGAAGTGTCTCAATCTTGAAACTAAAGTTGACGTTTCGGCTTTTCCTTCCGCCAGTATTCTTTGTTTACCTTACCTCTCCCCTGCTCCCACCCCCACCCCCACCCCCCACCCCCTTCCGCCATGCCCGTTGTAAAAACTCAGTTTCCTTCCATTCCCTTTGTCCAGTTCTGCATACGTGATATAAGTATTTTCAAAAGCATGTTTTGCATTACATGTATTTTTAATCTACACTCGATATTGTAGGTGGGAAATGGAGAAGGCGGTGAGGGGGGTGGGGGTGGGGGAGGGGGTGTGAGATGAGGGGAGAGTTGTAGTAGCTGTAATGATTTCCCAAATCGAGGCAGACTGTTTTTGCACTCTAAACTAAATCAAAAATAGGGGAAGTGAAAGCTCGGCACTTCAAAGCGACCGTGAACAAGACGTGCAAGAAATGCTGGCGCCAGGTC
>JAWQFJ010000173.1:104850-109535 GCA_034096865.1 Theodoxus fluviatilis | reverse complement strand
CTCTCTCTCTCTCTCTCTCTCTCTCTCTCTCTCTCTCTCTCTCTCTCTCTCTCTCTCTCTCTCTATCTCTCTCTCTCTCTCTCTCTCTCTCTCTCTCTCCTTCCCTTTCCACCCACCCACCCTTCTCTTCTATTTTTCTCTCTCTCTTGTACAATGCAGATTTCCCAGTTTGTTGTACTGCCTTCCACAACAGACCTGTGCATGTCTCTACAGACGGTTCACCACGGTGCTGGCAAAAACTGCCAAGAAGGTGGTGGCAGTGGACTTCATGGAGGAGTTTGTCAGAAAGAACCAGGAGACCAACGGTCACCTTGGCAATGTGGAGGTCATCCAGGCAGATGTCACCCAGCTGGAACAACCTGAAGAGAGGTGGGCAGAGAAAGGTGCCTGTACACATAGGCACAGACAGACAGACAGACAGACGGACAGTCAGACACACAGACAGACAGACAGAAAGACAGACAGACAGACAGACAGACGACAAACAGACAGACACATGCAGACAGACAGAGAAGTTATCAGGGGGGGGGGGGGGGGGGGGGGGGGGCTGGGACAGCCATGTACAAGTAGACCTACTCATAAGGGAAAGACGTGTAGAATACACAGATAGATGCATAGACACAGAAACAAGTCTCCATCGTGCCAGACACATTATAGAGCTCTTGATCTTTTAATCCTCTTCACCCCGGAAGTTCGGCTGTGGTCTGAAACAAAGGCCCTGCACTTGTGAGAGGGATTTGGGAAGGGATTCGGGGTTGAGGGCCTGTACATTTTATTAGATTCTTAGCTATTCTTGTATTTTAATTTTTTTATGCCCATTATCTGAGCCTCACAGGAAAGGTGATTATTTTCTGTGTTAGTTAAATATGCTGTCATGAAGAAGAAAATAAAACTTGTCTGGAAAAGTCAAGTCCTCCATGACCTTGAATGGGTGCTGTGTGGGAGACCATAATTATGCATCAGCATGGAGTGTGGTCAAGGGGGAGACAACTCTTTTTTTTTCTTCTCTCGTGTGCATGAAATTTAGTGTAGTTGTGCTGTAGAAAAGATGTCAGAGCGATTGGGGAGGGACCTGGGGTAGGGCCTGCTTGTTTTCATATAATATTCTGAGCTATTCTAGTATTATCGATTGTTTAGTGACTGTTGTCAAGAGCAAGAAAATTTAACTTCTCTGAAAAAAAAAGTATATATAATTAATTTTCTATTTAAGGTACTGGTTAAATTTTCAAGGTTGCCTCCTTTAACACGGGATGAAGAGAGATAAATTCCAAACACAATAGCAGTTGCATGTAAACACATGCAAACTTAGGTAAGTGATGGAAAAGAGTGTCCCCACCCATGAAAATTGTGCTATGGCAATAGTCTGTTATGATTGATACCTTTCTGTACATAAGTCCACTAATGTGCTGGAATGAACCATGAAGCCATAGGCAACTTTTAGTAAAAGCCATGGAATTTCTTACTGTTCATTGAGGAGGTTTGACTCGACCATCTGCAGTCTGCCGCAGATTGTGCATTGAAGTACAGTGCAGTGCTTTGCAGTGCAGCTTTTCATGATGAAGTGCTGCCTCTCTCTCTGTTGCAGTGCTGACCTGGTCTTCAGCAACTGGCTGCTCATGTATCTGAATGATGCAGTGCTGTCTCTCTCTGTTGCAGTGCTGACCTGGTCTTCAGCAACTGGCTGCTCATGTATCTGAATGATGCAGTGCTGTCTCTCTCTGTTGCAGTGCTGACCTGGTCTTCAGCAACTGGCTGCTCATGTATCTGAATGATGCAGTGCTGTCTCTCTCTGTTGCAGTGCTGACCTGGTCTTCAGCAACTGGCTGCTCATGTATCTGAATGATGAAGTGCTGCCTCTCTCTCTGTTGCAGTGCTGACCTGGTCTTCAGCAACTGGCTGCTCATGTATCTGAATGATGCAGTGCTGCCTCTCTCTCTGTTGCAGTGCTGACCTGGTCTTCAGCAACTGGCTGCTCATGTATCTGAATGATGCAGTGCTGCCTCTCTCTGTTGCAGTGCTGACCTGGTCTTCAGCAACTGGCTGCTCATGTATCTGAATGATGCAGTGCTGCCTCTCTCTGTTGCAGTGCTGACCTGGTCTTCAGCAACTGGCTGCTCATGTATCTGAATGATGCAGTGCTGCCTCTCTCTCTGTTGCAGTGCTGACCTGGTCTTCAGCAACTGGCTGCTCATGTATCTGAATGATGCAGTGCTGTCTCTCTCTCTGTTGCAGTGCTGACCTGGTCTTCAGCAACTGGCTGCTCATGTATCTGAATGATGAAGAGATTCAGCAGCTGCTGCTCAGCATCCTCACCTGGCTGCGAGAGGGTGGCCATCTCTTTGTCCGTGAATCCTGCAACCGACAGTCAGGTAGCATTCAGTAGCTCTCAAGTAGCAAGCATGCAGTAGCATTCAAGTAGCATGCAGTAGCACTCAAGTAGCATGCAGTAGCACTCACGTAGCATGCAGTAACACTCAGGTAGCATAGCATAAGAATGTCAAGAAGTAGAGCTATCCAGTGCTTGAAATGAAAAAAAGATACAGGAAAGAAAGTAGCACTATTCAGGAGATAATGCAGAAATAGAAGAGAGATATCAGTCTCAGGAACAGAGGAGCATGAAGAGCAAAGAAGAAAATGAACAGGATGTTGGACTCTAAATTAGGAATAAGCCTATAAAGGGAAGAAAAAAGGGGTGGCTGAGGTAATCTGGCAGAAAATAATAGAGTTGAAATAAGTAGGCCTGGCTTTGTAAAAAATTATTTTTTATAGGCCAGATTGAGATTGCACATGTGTGTTTGAATGTGTGTGTGTTGTAAGAAATGTTATGTTTACAGTAGAATCATCAGAACATAAAATCAACATTTCTCTTTCACTCAATCACTGAAAACACCTTTTTAATTAAACAGTTATCTTAGGGAAGATAGGACAACAAGCAGTTTGTTATTTACACACACACACACACACACACACACACACACACACACACACACACCTTTTTCTCCCCATGATTGAAAAGAGTTTGAAAAAACTGTCAGTCAGATAACCATAACCACAACTTTTTTGGGGGTGGGGTAAGGGGCTTGAAAGAAAAGAATTACATTAGCAGGTAAACTGGAACAGGGACACAAACGAAAGGTGGCACTTATAGAGACCAAGGCATGTGAATTGATTTGAACTGAATGAACTTGATTTCACACGGGAAATGAATGAATTAGGCATAGCTGCCTGTCTTGCATTCAGATCTTCATTCAGGTGCTGAAAGGTAAGAGGGAATGAGAAGCACTCGTTCTGTCTACAGGTGACTACAAACGCTCCTTCAACCCCACCAAGTACCGCCAGTCCTCGCTGTATGACGCCCTCTTCGCTGCTGCCACTGTTCCCTGTGATGAGAACTATGTGTATGGATTGGATCTTGTCTTCTCCAAAAGTGTGGATTCCTACATCAAGGTAGGGGCAAAAGCTGGAAAGGCTACACAACACATAAACGGGCCACACAAGAGAACTCGTTTGATGAGAGGGGTGTGAGAAAGACAGCCAAGCTGGCAGCCTACACAAACTGGTGGGCCACTATATCTGATTGGCTGCGTTTTTACTCTTTTGTTTCTTTCCAAAACTTCATTTTGTTTTGTCATTATGTGTGTGAGCACTGCAAAGTTGCTGCAGATTAACAAAGATTGCTTGTCAATTAGATGCTGTGGCCTGATAGGTTGTGTGGCCTGCCAGTTTGGATGTCTTTCCCACACCCCTCTCCTTGGACAAGTCCACTAGTGTGGCCAATCTCTGGAAGCCTTTCCCAAAATTTTCCCCCAATGCTTCTTGTGTGAACCTACTTGTGCTCTGTGTTGAGCGCTCCCTGTCCTCTGTACAGCTCTCCCACTGTCTGTAGTAGATGACCCCGTGTCTTTTCTGCCATCTCCTGTTCTTATTTCTCCTCCTCCTAATGTTATTTCCTTTTCCTGTTCCTTCTCCTGCCCCTTTTCATCCTCATCCTTCCTGCTTCTGCTTCAACTGATGCTAAATCTCATGCTCTCTGCCTGTGCCTCCTCCTCCTCCTCCTCTCCCTGCTCCTCTGCTTCTCCACTTGACCACAACTCTTCTTCCCACGATAACAATTTTCGTAATGAGAAATAGTGTCATTATCCTTTGCATCAGTCACCTCTTCACCTAGCTGCTCTTTCCAGTCTCTCATCATTTCTCACTTAATTCTAATCCCCCCTCCCTCCCCTTCTCCCACCCACCTCACTCCCACCCACCTCCCAACCCCCACCACCCCACTCCCAACCCCTCTTGTCCCCTTCCTGACAAGCCCCGTCCCTGGCTGCTGCAGCTGAAGCAGAACCGCCACCAGGTGGTGTGGTTGCTGGAGAAGGTGCGGAGGCCGAGGCAGGCGGTGCACGGCTACCAGACCTTTCAGGAGTTCCTGGACAACCAACAGTACACCAGCAAGGGCATCCTCCGCTACGAGAAGATTTTCGGTCGCACCTTCGTCAGCACAGGGGGCCTTGAGACCACTAAGGTACAGGGATGGCGAGGGAAGGAGGAGAGTAGCTGGGCAGTGGGCAGACTGGCAGGGCGGTGTTGGAGGGGAGTGGAAAGGCTGGGAGAGGCTGAAAATGAGATGTCATGAGGTCAGTGAGCACTGCTTCCTGATGCTGTGGTGTGTGTGTGTGTGTGTGTGTGTGTGT
>JAWQFJ010000173.1:64850-94850 GCA_034096865.1 Theodoxus fluviatilis | reverse complement strand
ATGCAACAATTCATCAGTCACATTGACCTCTCCACCAGACAGCTGCTGGCAGTGACCAAAATCTCAACATGGCCTTGGAGACCATGGGGAGAGTCCCTTTATTGACAAGGCCAAGACTGTGCCTAGGGTGAAAGTTTGCTGGTCGAAGGGTTTTCTTCCATATCTAATCAGACTACAAACATATGTTATCCTTCTAACAGTTCTTTCATACTGTGAGCAATGTTTAATGAATGCGATAATCACGGTCTGTTGAAAATCACTGGGAAAGCGAGGAGTTTTATGTAGAAGTCTGATGCGGGAATACGGTAAGTGTGAAATTGGATGTATGGTTGGGACATGCATGGTCTGAAGACAAGTCAAGCATCACATCGGCCTGGCTCAAGAGAGTGAACGCCACCATTCCCTGAAAGGGGCATCGTAACCTTTGCCACCACTGATGTATCTACACAGACACATGACACTGTTCTCCTAGTTTAGATTGATTTTTTGGACAAGCTTTTGGAGACGGGTCCCACTAGTGGACTCATCCAAGGAGAGGGGTGTGGGAGAGCCAGCCAATCTGGCAGGCCATATAAGCTGGCAGGCCATATAAGCTGGCGGGCCATATAAGCTGTCGGGCCATATAAGCTGGCAGGCCATATAAGCTGGCGGGCCATATAAGCTGTCGGGCCATATAAGCTGGCGGGCCATATAAGCTGGCAGGCCATATAAGCTGTCGGGCCATATAAGCTGGCAGGCCATATAAGCTGGCAGGCCATATAAGCTGTCGGGCCACACCATCTGATTGGTAAGCAATTTTGGTAGGTTAATCCGCAGTGAATTCGCAGTAATTCACACAGAATTACACAAGAATCTGAAAATTCAGAGAGAGAGAGAAAAAAAATCTTAAAAATGGAACCGATCAAATGTTGTGACCCACCAGCTTGGCTGTCTTTTCTTCACCCCTCCTCTTGGACGAGTCCACTAGTGTGGCCCATATCTGGAAGCTTTCTATAATTTTTTAATTCAGCCCATACATAGATGGTTTTATTGTTTTATGTAAGGCTTTACTGGACTGAGTTTGTCGTTAAACTGTTGTAGGTGCAACAGCTGTTTGACAGGATTGCCAGCCCTGGCGTGACTAATAGCACTACGGTGTTCTTTGGTGCATAGAAAAAACATCTGTTGCAGCTGAATTTGTTTTAAGCATGAATGAAAATTCCCTACCTACATAAAGGTAGCACTGTGTCATTTTATCGTGGAATGTTGACATTTGAATGGTGATGGGGTGCTGCTCAGGCACACATTTTCACTTTACCAAAGAATGAATGAATGTTTTGCAAAATCAGTTATGAATTCTGTCAAGATCAAAGTTCGACATGTATCACATGATGGCTTGATCTGGTGATGTGGGACAGAAGCATTATTCTGCGATAAATTCATGGTGGATTGATTGCAGACAGAACTTTTGGTGCCACTAGTATGTGATTTCAAGCGATTTACTTCATCCTGTGATTATGAATAAAGATTCTAGAGGATTTAATTTGACCAAACCATTTCTGTGATTCCATTTTCTGTGAGCGCTGCCATTGGGACAGACTCCAAGAAAGGTGGGGCTGGTTTCCATAACTGTGTGGCGTGAAAAAAATAATCAGATTTCACTTGCATGAGCAAACTGCAGGTACAGCTGATGGCATTTACTCAGACACACAAGAAGAAATTATTTCTCACAAGATGGGGTGCAAGATTGGCCTTTCATGCCCGAGCATTGCAGACTATTATTAGCTGGGCCTTTAAACAACAAAAAATATTGTCCAGGGGTTTCATTTACTAACCCCGTTAGTACTTGAAGACAAAAGAATTTATAATAATGGGGGCTCATCCGGGATTAGAACCCAGAACTTGTGTGTGCAGGGAGAACCAAGCCCTCCATGACCAATTTCCAGAGGTCCACTTCGAAGCACAGTCATTCAGGCAGTGCCGCTTGTTCCCCATCCCCATAGTGGGAAATTCAAACTCCACTTGCTCCAAGTCTAACCAGCCCTAGTGACATTATGTGATCAAGTGATGCGTAGCCTCAAAAGCTGATGGACTGTCAAACCTCATTCAGTACCTCCGCCAAGGAGGTTATTTTTACCCTTGGTTCGCTCATTAGTTATTCGGCAAAATAGCCTAAATAGGTCAAAACTGATCCTGGTGAAATATGGTGGAAGGTCAGGGTCTCACCAAAGCAACAATCCTTTACATTTTAGAGGTTACCCGTTTTGTAGTTTTGGAATGACAACCCAAATTAGAAATGGAATTGCACATCAGGAAGTTGATGATGTAAAACTTCTGATTACGCCGGCATATGCATTCTGCACTCAGAGATTACTTTCAGCCACAAAAATGTACTAAACTTCGTGTCGGGCCCGGCTAGCAGAACATACTGCCTGAATCATACAGGCCTGGCTAGCAGAACATACTGCCTGAATCATACAGGCCTGGCTAGCAGAACATACTGCCTGAATTATACAGGCCTGGCTAGCAGAACATACTGCCTGAATCATACAGGCCTGGCTAGCAGAACATACTGCCTGAATCATACAGGCCTGGCTAGCAGAACATACTGCCAGAATAATACAGGCCTGGCTAGCAGAACATACTGCCTGAATCATACAGGCCTGGCTAGCAGAACATACTGCCTGAATCATACAGGCCTGGCTAGCAGAACATACTGCCTGAATTATACAGGCCTGGCTAGCAGAACATACAGCCTGAATCATACAGGCCTGGCAAGCAGAACATACTGCCTGAATCATACAGGCCTGGCAAGCAGAACATACTGCCTGAATTATACAGGTCATGGAGGAAGAAAATGCGACTTCCTTGGCGGAGGTTTGCGCCCTCGGTGCTCTCTAGTGCATTGCATTGATTCGTTCTTTCTTGAGAGAGGAAGTAAGATGGCAGCCACATTTCCAGCAAACTGTTTATTCCAAAAGTCACATGCCCAAGCCCTGGGGCTACAACAAGGTTTTATGCTCCTCAGTGTTCGCGTCATGATCAGTGTTGTATTATGTTAGCTGTGGATTGCTCCTCGTAATTACAGGTGTATTATGTACTCGAATATCACCCAATAGTCTGCATGATGAAAAGTCAACAACAAACCATTTCACTATGCATCATTGTGGAGATTTTGAGAAAAAAGTCTCTTGAACTCCAATGATATCTTTCGTCTCAAATATAAGCAATTTTTCAGGGAGAGAGAGAGAAAAAAGGTCAGCCCACATTTGCTGAACTATTATGTTCAAAAGGAAATCACAAAATGAGATCCAGCTTTCGAGACTCATACGCAAAGACAGAGAGGCAGGTAGGAAGACAGACAGACATGCAGACAAGAGGACTGACAGGTAGAGGGCAGTAGGCAGAGAGAGTGGAGAGCAGGCACACAGACAGGAAGGCAGAGAGGCTGACTGCAGGCTGCAAGCACAGAAAGATCACGGCACACACGTCTTTGGTGGAAATGGCACAGACAGGTCGGGCATGGGCATCACACCACAAGTCATGGCATTGCTTGCCAGTAAGCCAGTCTCACCTACTCCCTCCACACCCTGAACAGCTCCACTGGACAGCCTGAATTAGTACACAGCCTGGATGGGTAGACAGCCTGGGTGGGTAGACAGCCTGAATGAGTAGACAGCCAGGATGGGTAGACAGCCTGGATGGATGGACAGCCTGGATGAGTGGAGATAGCCTGGGTGAGCAGACAGTCTGGATAGGTAGACAGCCTGGATGGGTAGACAATCTGGATGGGTAGACAACCTGGATGAGTAGACAGCCTGAATGGGTAGACAACCTGATGAGTAGACCGACTGCTCCAGTAAACAACCTGCATTGATAAACAGCCTGAATGAGTAGACAGCTTGGATGAGTAGACAGCTTAAATGGATAGACAGCCTGAATGAGCAGACAGCCTGAATGTCAGGCCAGGCCAGACCCAGCAGGCCACACTGCACTAGTGACATTGAGACACAGAGTAAGATCAGACAAGGATAGACAGGGAGGGAAGTCAACCACGCATGCTCACAGCTGAGAAAAGCAAAAATGTCCAAGGACATCCAAGTTGTCTGCTCACAAGGTGACTGTAGACGGAGATTGTGGGAACCCCATGGTCGACACACGAGACAAGTGTCCCCACCGCAACCTGGGAATGAAACCAGAAAGTGACCTTTCCCTTCAAGTCTGCCTGCCACTGCATGTTGCTTGACATGCACCACTGCACAAGGTCCTGCATGAGTTACTGCACTGCATGCTTCCCTGCACCAGGTGTGACACACATCACCACTGCCCACAGCGACACTTATCCCTGCACAGCTACAAACACTGGCACACAGTCAGCACTGCCACTTGGCAGACCCGCGCCGGGGTGCTGACAAAGATTCCCTTCCTGCTGGAGTTGCAAGGTGGAGATGCATAGAAAAATCTCTCTAAAGCAATAAGGCAATCCAAGACAGTTCTCTGGTGACACTTTGTTAGGCTCATTTTTCACCACTTGGCAACTTTGGGGAGCAAATAAAAGACTTCTCATTCAGGCCACAGTGGTAGATGACTGGGCATGCTGTCCGAGTTGTTTGCAACAGTTTCGGAACTGTCCACACACACACAGAGTGGACTCAACAGGAAACTTACATGGGGAGGACAGAGCCTTGTGGACAAAACTTGCTCAATATGCCATGAACGCCAGGGGCCGGTTGCTCAACAGATGCCTACGTGCCAGCTAAATTAGTGTCAGTTAGTGACTAGTTGGAAGGTAACTAGCTAGCAGTTAGGCACACTATCTATCGGAGTTGCACAGCGTCAATTTAACTGAAAGCTAGTTACCTTGAAGCTAACGCGACTAGCTGAATGGTAGTTCTGCTACGTCACAAGGTAATAAAGAGAGCTTTTTCATTGGTTAGTTGATGAATGCAACGAGCTATTTGATTGGGTGGGTTGAGGGATTTTCCACACGGAAGGAGGCGAACGCACAGCGTCAGCGAGAGAGTTGGTACGAGCCCAGCCAAGCTTCGCGCACTTCTATGTATACCTGACATGTGGACCTCAGCGACACCAGACAGGAAAGATTATAAATACATTGTTGTCCTCGAACCTGCCTTTGGCTGTGTTTATAATACAACTATCTTCAGTTTTCGCGTCTTTCAGACAGCTTACCAGATTATCGGAAATGGATCAATCTCGAGAAGGATTATGTTGCTTTTGACTGATAACACAATTTTACGGCCAAAAGCACGGTAAATTAATAAAACCTCATGTAGATTATGAACAACCCGTGCTACGCACTGCTGATGTGTGAATATTTTATAGCATGTTTACATACAAACTCAGACTGACTTGGAAATACCAAATACATTGATGATAAAAGAAGAGTAAGTACTGTTACATGTTGAAAACTGGATTAAAATAATAAAAAATAAAACTTTTCCGGGGCTCGAACCCAACGACTTTGGGACTTTCGAGTCTTCACAGTACCGCGCTCTATCCCCTCGTCTACTGACTCACATGACAAGTGGCTAACGTATATATATATATATATATATATATATATATATATATATATATATATATATATATATATATATATATATGATGCGCGTTGGTCCACCAAAAATGCGAGCACGGGACGAAGGCCGACTCAAACTTACAAGGACCTAAAAAAGTCACTTCAAAGTCAAATTTGGTCACGAAAAATACCCTACTACCCCTTCCCAACCGTCCCAACTCCACACAAGGATCAAAGCGATCTCCATACACCCGATTTCGTCTCTGATATCGCTGACGAAAACTCTAGTGAATGATCACCGCCATTTTTACCTCCCAACTAAGGGACTTTAGAGCTGCTCCGACCACCTCTAAATTATTCCCGCTAACTTAGCTGTCAGTTAGTCACTGGCGCGCGAGCAACCCAGTTAAGCTATCCGGCGAACATTTAGCTGGTAGGTTGCGTTTTAGCTGACAGCTAGCCGATAACTGATTGTTGAGCAACCGGCCCCAGATCTCTGTGAAGTTCAGACATATATGTTGCACACTAAGACGAGTTTCTGCATGGGCATTTCATTTGTTGGACAATTACTTTTCTTAGAGAGCTTTTCCTTCCAATCATCTGCAAGCATTGACAGATTGTCAGTGTTCAGTACAGAAAGAGGAAATAGTGCAAGACTAGAAACAATGAAGTACACATTGGCAAAAAGCCAAACCATATCATCAACTCTCCAAGATCCTTTTCAAGAACTCATTATTGCAATGAATATTTACTCTATTTCTCCAGCTGTGAAGCTATGCATGAAACGAGAAATAAAATAGTTACATCCCCACCCCACCCACCTATCTCCATTACTCTAATCTTCTGTCATTTCTCTCCCTCTCTCTCTCTCAATCCCGTCTCATCTCCTTTTCCATCCTCCTTCAAAACAGTCACAAGGGGGATAATCAGATGACATATTTGTAGGATGGTGCAATTTATTCATTAGCCATCCATTTGGTTGTTGCTGCCCAGGCATGTGTTTATCCTGCAATCTGTTGGTCAGTAGTTGGAGTCCCGGAAGTTGCAGAAGCAGACCCTTCCGCTTTTAGGTTGGCATGTGATTGTATATTCTTGTATATCCTTGATAAAGAGGCGAGAGATGCGGAGACTGGGTGTAAAGAATGCGTGATATGACATTTTATATGGGATGTCCATTGGGTTGACACGGGCCAGTTCTTCCACAAGATCAGGCAAGTTCTCCGGAGTTGCTTCAGCGGACGTTACGTCATCAGTTTTGTGATGTCAGATTGTGACGGCGACCAAAAGAAGGGACTGAGACAGGGCAGTTTACGGAAAATGGAGATCGAATCTCTGCACGAACGAAAAGCTTGGTCAGGGTTGACTTTGAAATTCGAGCGGTACATCACTGAAAGGAATCATTCGCAGACTCGAGAGTGTTCGCCCAGTGCTTCACCGGACTGTTGCAGTGCCCGTGGAGTCGTCCTGAGGCTGCAGGAGCAGTGATGGCGACCGATATCCCGCTGTTCAACGGATTCCCAGATACCAACATGGAGGACGTAAACAGCCACACGATGCGAGCTGCGCTTCCTGCAGCATAGAAACTACTCCAATGTGGCGAGACGCTGAGGACAGCACTCTGCTGTGCAACACCTGTGGCCAAAGCCAAGTGCTGCGCTTCCTGCAGCATAGAAACTACTCCGATGTGGCGAGACGCCGAGGACGACACTCTGCTGTGCAACACCTGTGGCCAAAGCCAAGTGCTGCGCTTCCTGCAGCATAGAAACTACTCCGATGTGGCAAGACGCCGAGGACGACACTCTGCTGTGCAACACCTGTGGCCAAAGCCAAGTGCTGCGCTTCCTGCAGCATAGAAAATACATCGATGTGGCGAGACGCCGAGGACAGCACTCTGCTGTGCAACGCATGTGGCCAAAGCCAAGTGCTGCGCTTCCTGCAGCATAGAAAATACACCGATGTGGCGAGACGCCGAGGACAGCACTCTGCTGTGCAACACCTGTGGCCAAAGATACAAGAAGTACTGGGTGGGATGCAGCAATTGCTTTCACATTCCCATGAAGGAGGAAAACGACAACCCAGCCTGCATCACATGCCACGGCACGCTTCGTGTCAAGGCGCCTCTTTAATGTTTCGTGTTTTGTTTATTGCCTGCTACTTAATTAATTGTATTGTATTTAATTTTTCTTTTATTTCAACTGTACAGTGTGCGACTGTTAAAATGCTTTGTATGAGTGTAGACTTTCTCATTGTAAACGCCATGAGCTTGCCTATTAGGGAAGGTATGTGCATAGAAATAGTCTTATTATTATTATTTTAAGTAGAATCGCAAGGCCTGGTAGACTGCCGCTTTGTTGGCACTGCAGCCAGCCCTCCCTGCACCACCTCAGGACATATTCTGGCCAGCCGACCACTGGAGATACTAGTCATTGACTTTACTAAGGTTGACCAAGCGAGTGATGGAAGGGAAAACATCCTAGTGATGACGGATGTATTTTCAAAATTCTCCGTCGCCGTGCCCACTCGCAACCAAGAAGCAATAACAGTGGCTAGGACTCTAGCGGGAGAGTGGTTTCAGAGGTACGGTGTCCCGGAAAGGCTACACTCTGAACAGGGGAGGGACTTTGAAGCCACCATCATCCAGGAGCTTTGCGAGATCTACAAAATCAAGAAATTGCACACGACCCCATACCATCCCCAAGGCAACGGCCAGTGCGAGCGATTTAATAGGACGTTGTTTGACCTGTTGAGGACCCTCTCCGCTGAGCAAAAACGAAAATGTCCTAATATCTATCGTCCCTTCTACAGGCCTACAATGCCAAGCCCCACAGTTCCACCGGACTCTCACCCTTTTTCATACTGTTCGGGCAGGAGCCAAGACTGCCTGTGGACAATCTGCTCTGTGTCCCCGGCCCCTCCACTACTGGAACCTTGGACTGGGTCCGTCAACACCAATCCCGTCTACACCAGGCCTGCGCCCAAGCTTACGACTGTCTGTTGGAGGCAGCTGCTTGTAGAAAGCAAACGACAGACGCTGGCGCGAAAAACCACCCCCTGCAGGTGGGAGACCTCGTATACCGCTGCAATCGTGTGCTAGGGCATGCTAAACTACAAGATCACTGGCACCCAGAACTACACGTTGTGACCTGCCGACCTTTCCCCGAGTCCCATGTATATACCATTTGCCCACAAGCAGGTGGGCCAGAGAGGACGCTTTCCCGAAAAGACATTCTACCCGCTAAACCTCTTTTCCCCTCTATGCTAGAACTTTCCAACCCTGCACAGGACAATGCCACTGACAGTGTCACATTCTGAACACAGAGATAGTATCTCTGATACAGGTTGGTCACGTGACTTCGGCTCCACATTTCAATGGTTTTACCAATCAAAATTCAACCTGATCAAAAGACCATCGAGAGTAAAAAGATATGATTCTATTTCACTCCAATTATTTATCCTGATAGATAAACACAAATTTGGTGTTCTAATAAAACTAATCTATGAGATTTTCAGGAAATCATTTGAGAACTATTTTTAGCGCGAACGTCGTCTATAAGGTTGCAAACTGCCTTGAGCATGTGCGATTTTGTGTATACACAATCTTTGGAACTAGTAATAGTAGTATAAACAAGCGAAAAAGATTCCTATCGCTCCGGGCTGGTGACGTTAATCTATGGTTAAACTCTCGCCAGTAAATGCTTTCTGGCCAGAACCTGTGGTCTAACTACCTTCACACTGTTTGACTAGCTGCTGAAGTCCACACTTCAATCATTCGTGTATCGACTGATGGTAAGTGCATGATTTAACCTACATTCCGTTGCTAACTGAAAATCGGTGGATATAGGGAAAAAGGAGGGAAGGGTGTGCGGGAAGGGGAGATGAAGATGCTCGTCTGAACATCTACCTCCCCACAGTCCAGTCTGAAATGACTGAATTATCCAAACACAACACACCATGCATCTAGAACTAAGATTTTACTCACTGTTGTCTGTGTTGAACATTGATCGAGTGAAGTTTCTTCTGTAGGAATCCGTTCGATTCCGAAGTTCGATATCATCGGAGAGCTCAGAAGCAGTTTTTCTAAGTTTAATCCTTCTAAGCATACATTGAATTAATGATTCCTCATCAATAAAAGCACTCAGCGGGTTTCTGGGTGTATAGCCATAGGTCCAAACGATTATCATTATGCAGACGGGATTTGTTGCCTTACTCGCACGATGAAGTATAATTGTTGCTGTTGTATTCAAAGTCCTTATAACAAGTAGAGTTCACACTATTACACTCTTGTGATTCGAATTTTACCGCATACAAGTCTTACATTTATGGGAAATCGATGTTTAGAAAACGAATTGACGAAAGATGGCTGCCAGTATCCGTGTGTATCACAACAAGCGGAGGAATACACTCAACGATGTTGTATGCCATTCAGCATGGCCGAGACTGTGTTCCGAACGGTGGTATGCATGTTATGGAAGAATTAAGGCTATCACGTGACCAACCTGTTGCCGAGACTGTATTGACAGTCTCAGCCACGCTGAATGACGGTGTCACTGACGTGTCTCTACGTCGCTCCTCTAGGAGCACTGCAGGTTGCAGGATTCTGCAGTTTGGCAAGGGGTTGCCGTATGTGTAAATATTTCAAGGAGTTATAGCCAAGGAGAGATGGTAGAATTGTCCTAGTGTTTTCACATTGTTGCTACAATTAAACTTCCGGACTGGACATGCATGTGATTCTATTCCTGGGATATACCTAGTACGTGTGTGTATTGCTTTTCATCCTGTCTGCCTGGTAAGGTCACCATTATATTCCTTGTATATGCATGTCTGCGAGTATTCTCTGCGTGAACTGTTGTTTAATCTATATCGTAGTTGTAGCTAGTGGCGGAGAGGGTTCTTCTGAAACTTCATTTTACAATGTTGAATTTGATTACCAAATACTTTGACTACGTTTTATCGTGTGCATGCTTTTGATTGTGGTAGTTTCCACGGAACCGAGAGTTTAGATTTAATCATTTCTATTTCTGTGGTTGGTTCTTTTATGTGTCGGTCAGAAATAGTGAGGAGTTAATTTCTAGCTTCGTAAATGAACTATATAGTCACTAATGTATAACAAAAGTACATGTACTCTAGCAGTCTTGAAAGTCGGACCAAGGAGCGCATCCATTTTGATTTGTAAGACGAGTGGCTGTCATGGTCGCTAAATATGTTTTGTAACTAAATGGACGAGCAATTCCTGACAGAAAACCACTGGTCCTCCAAGTCTGAGGGTTGGGCAGAAGGCCAACGACCTACTCCCGGAAAAACAAGCCCGTTACAGAAACAACGGACATCATATTGCAAGACAACCAGGGAGGAGCGGGGATCGCCGACTTCGGCAGTATGACGACGATGGGCCAAAGCCTTAGGGAAGCCCAGCGCCCGACGAGATCTCTTGTGACACCCAAAAACATTTTCACCATCGGACATTGGAACGTGAGAACTATGTATAGAGGAGGAGCGACACAGATCGTGAGAGAGATGGAAGGATACCAACTGGACATACTTGGGGTCAGCGAGTGCAGATGGTCGGGAGCAGGCAGGATGAAGATGGCTACAGGACAGACGCTGATTTACAGTGGAGATGAAGAACTGCATGAGGGTGGTGTTGCCATCATGATAAGTCCACAAGCAGAGAAGTCACTCATGGAATGGACCCCCATCAACACGAGGATCATAACAGCAAGATTCTACTCGAGATACAGGAGAGCGACCATCATTCAAGTGTACGCCCCTCACAACAAGGAGGAAGTAGAGCAGAAAGAGCAGTTCTACCAGGAGCTACAGGAGACATTGGATGGACGCAACAGGAACGACATCGTCATCATCATGGGAGACCTCAATGCTAAAGTTGGAAGTGACAACGGTGGATACGAGAGGACAATGGGTGTGCATGGTTTAGGGACACAGAACGACAACGGAGAAAGACTGTGCGAGTTCTGCCAGCTGAATGGACTTGTGATAGCAGGAACATTATTTCCCCATAAGGACATCCACAAGGCAACATGGGTATCAGCGGGTGGAAAGGTGAGGAATCAGATCGACCACCTTCTGATCAGCGGACAGTGGAGATCTTCTGTCCTGGAATCCCGAGTACAAAGAGGAGCTGATGCCAACAGTGACCACTACCTGGTGAGGACGCACATCAAACTGCGTCTCAGCACCCACAGAAACAACAACAAGGTCAAGCCAAAGATCGACGTGGAACAACAGAGATGAAGAGACGAGGAAGAAGTACTGTGAGGCAGTCAAAAGCAAGTTGGAAGAGACCAGGAACGAGAGTGAAAACGTGGAGGAGGTGTGGGAGCAGCAGAGAAATGCCTACGTCAAGTCAGCAGAGGAGGTGATTGGCTTCAGGAAAGGAAAGCACAAGCCGTGGATCAGCGATAACACCTAGAGACTACGTCAAGTCAGCAGAGGAGGTGATCGGCTTCAGGAAGGGAAAGAACAAGCCGTGGATCAGCGATAACACCTGGAGACTGATCGACGAGAGGAAAGTCATCAAGACAAGGATTGACAGTTCACGCTCAGAAAGAATCAAAAACAGAATGAGAGAAGAGTATAAGGAGAAGGACAGGGAGGTGAAGAGGAGCATGAGAGAGGACAAGAGGAGGTGGATGTCAGAGAAGGCAGAGAGAGCGCAAGATGCGGCGGAGAACGGAAGGCAGAAAGAACTATACAGCATAGTGAAACAACTAACAGGACAGAGCAACAGATGGGCAGCGGCAGTGAAGAGCAAGAACAGGGAGCTGCTGAAGAGCAAAGAGGCCAGACTAGCGAGGTAGAAGGAACATTTCCAGGAAGTTCTCAACAGGGAAACACCAGAGGAACCACCACAGGAGGAAGAAGAAGAAAGGGAAGAGATCGATATTTCAGTCAATGCGCCAGATGTTGAAGAAATCAAGACCGTACTGAAGGCCCTCAAGAACGGAAAGGCCCCTGGAGCAGACCAAATTTCAGCCGAAATGCTCAAAGCAGACACCGAACAGACCAGCTTAGAACTAAAGCGGATTTTTGACCTCATTTGGGACCAAGAGACAGTTCCGACACAATGGACCAAAGGACTCATTTGCAAAATTCCAAAGCGAGGAAACCTTCAGGACTGTGGAAACTGGAGGGGGGTTACTTTGTTGCCTCTGGCTAGCAAGGTGCTCAGCAAAATTCTCATCAACAGGATACAGGCTGGAGTAGATTCATCGCTCCGGAAAGAAGCCGGCTTCAGGACGGGCAGAGGAACTGTTGAACAGATATTCATCCTCAGGAATATCCTGGAACAAGTCAACGAATGAAATGCTACAATGTACGTCCACTTCGTCGACTTTGAACAAGCGTTCGATTCCATACACCGAGACAGCCTTTGGATCATCATGCGTCAGTATGGAATCCCTCAGAAGCTGATCCAGATGGTCAAGACCCTTTATGGAGGCTTTTAGTGCTCTGTTATTGACAAGAACGAGACAACAGACTGGTTCCCAGTGACGACGGGAGTGAAGCAGGGGTGCTGTATATCAGGATTTCTGTTCCTCCTGGTAATCGACTGGGTGATGCTGAGAACTGTGGAGGGTGAAAGAACTGGAATCCGATGGGACTTCACTACCATTCTGGAAGACCTCGACTTTGCAGATGACCTTGCCCTTCTATCTTCAACAATGGACCACCTTCAGCACAAAACAACCAGATTGGAAGACAATGCAGCCAAAGTTGGTCTAAGACTGAATGCTAAGAAGTGCAGGATCATGAAGGCCAACAGCAAAAGCGACAGCAAGCTGAAGGTTGGAGAAAGCGAGGTAGAGGCGGCAGCCTGACGGTACGGAGCCATCGGTTCTGGGTTCTCTCTCAATCCCGTCTCATCTCCTCCTCCTTTTCATCCTCCTCCAAAACAGTCACAAGGGGGATAATCAGACAGATTGATAGAGAGAAGCTGGAGAGACAGCAGTGAAACTAGCACAGGGGACAGAGCAGTAGCAACATGCACAACAAGACACAAGCAACATGCACAACAAGACACAAGCAACATGCACAACAAGACACAAGCAACATGCACAACAAGACACAAGCAACATGCACAACAAGACACAAGCAACATGCACAACAAGACACAAGCAACATGCACAACAAGACACAAGCAACATGCACAACAAGACACAAGCAACATGCACAACAAGACACAAGCAACATGCACAACAAGACACAAGCAACATGCACAACAAGACACAAGCAACATGCACAACAAGACACAAGCAACATGCACAACAAGACACAAGCAACATGCACAACAAGACACAAGCAACATGCACAACAAGACACAAGCAAGCAGAGAGCAAGACACAAGAAAGACACAAGACGGACATAAGCAAGAGGTAAGTAAGATATAAGCATGAGGTAAGCAAGACATAAGCAAGAGGAAAGCTAGACATAAGCAAGAGGAAAGCTAGACATAAGCAAGACAAAAGCAAGACATAAGCAAGAGGAAAGCTAGACATAAGCAAGAGGAAAGCTAGACATAAGCAAGAGGAAAGCTAGACATAAGCAAGAGGAAAGCAAGACATAAGCAAGAGGAAAGCTAGACATAAGCAAGACAAAAGCAAGGCACACACAAGACAAAGTCAGCAGCAGTTTCATGAGAATGCCTCTCTGCCAGCATTAGGTGCCACCTCACTTGAAAATGGCCACCGAGATTGCCACGTCCATGTGGTGCAACGTAAATCACACAGCCTCCGGACCACGAGGCTGGCTACGCAAAAAAACAAACAAGTAAATTTGGCAATTTTCAAACCAAAAATACTCATGTTGCTGGCTTGCCTGTTCTCTGTGTAAATACCCAGTGGGTGGTTCCATACAATGGAAAGGTGCATGCTGTGGTACAGTACACAAAACTGCATGCAACGCAGCTACAATGAATCTCCATGGAACTCATCAAATCTTGCAAACTGTAATCACCAAGGGCAGGCAGCTGGAAGGCAAAACAACCCCCCCCCCCCCCCCCCCCCCCAAGCCTCCCACCCCCCATATCCCCTCTTCCCCTCATTCCAGTCCCTCTGTGAACTTCGTGTAGTCCGCCTCCGACATGAGTTGTTTCAGCTCCTCTTCCTTAGGTACTGTCATCTTGTACAGCCAGCCTGCAACACACCGCAGCACGCACTGTACTACATATCATAAGGCCAAATAAAAATTGTTTGTGGTTATGGTAACCCAACCAACTTTTTCGTTTTCTTTTCAGTTTTTTTCTTACCCTAGACTTTTTTTAAAATCACAATAAAAAAAAGGAAAAACAAGACAGAAATATGTGGTTAATGATGAACTGCGCTCTGTACCATCTTTCCTGCTCCATAAGCACTCTGGAATTCCACTTTTTAAGTTCTTTAAAAGTGTTTGCAGTGACAGAGTTGGGTTTATTTTCAATTTGGCTTCTTCTAATAAGAAAAAGAAAAGTTCAGGTCGATCAAGCGACCCTTTTTTTTGCTATGTTATCTTAACCACAAATTTTTTTGGGGGAGGGGCCTAACATTGTACAATACACAATCGCATATGATGCATTAGGATTGCATCTAGAACACCTGCCTGTGTTGAAACAGAGCAAGGATGAATTAAAACTGAAGAAACAGAAGCAGACATACAAAAATGTCTGAAAAACAGTGTGTGTGTGTGTGTGTGTGTGTTGTGTGTGTGTGTGTGTGTGTGTGTGTGTGTGTTGTGTGTGTGTGTGTGTGTGTGTTGTGTGTGCGTGTGTGTGTGTGTGTGTGTGTGAGGAGGAAAATCTGTACTCCTACCCGTTGGTCTTCCTCACGACAGTGCATGCAAGAAGCTCACCTTTCTGGTAGGGCGAGTCATTGATGAGCTTGGGTGTGTCTGACAGCAGGGGGTTGATTTCCGTCACGGTTCCCGTCACAGGACTGTAGACCTCACTGGCCGCCTTCACACTCTCCAAGCAGCCGCTCTCTCCTGTAATGGAGACACGAAAACAACATAGACTGTACCCTGTAACATGGTCATACTTATCATTCTACTCAACACTCATCTATAGAGTACAGACTGTACCCTGTAACATGGTCATACTTATCATTCTACTCAACACTCATCTATAGAGTACAGACTGTACCCTGTAACATGGTCATACTTATCATTCTACTCAACACTCATCTATAGAGTACAGACTGTCCTCCTGTAACAATCACAGGATTTAGATTGTTCCCAGCAGCTGTCATTCATAAAGCATACATTGTTTGCTCTAATATGCATGTACACTGTGCACCTTGGCCTACAACAGTCAGATTGCAGCACATTTTTCTGTGTAAAATTAACCCTTCACATCCCTCCACCCACAGCCGAATCTTCAGCAAATGCTGCTCTACTGGGGTACTGAAATCTGTTGACAACTGCAGTCATAAACCGTTTCCATCACCCAGGATACCTGTTGTCTGACCCACGCGCACCCAACGCACATGTTTGATAGTTGCAGTGTAATTGTCCCTGCAGTAGCAGCAGTGTTTATTACTAAAGACAAGTCTGCATGTCTAAAAAAATTGGCTGCCCGGTAATGTCACATGGGAACTGCATGACAAGTAAATGCCGGTGATGCACATGGTGGGCTGTACTGCATGGGGTTAATTCTGTCCAAGAAACTATGGTATCATGTACCCTTGTTCTACTGCCTCTCTGCAATCCTGGCTTTTGTTAGCCAACACTGGTGAAGCAACTGCCAGGCCCCGTGACCAGGGGGTAGAATGAAATTGGAATGGGAATCCATTTTGAGTTGGGAGCTCTTACGTTAATTTTCACTGTTCACTGTCCCTACAACAGCTGCTGTCATAAACACTGTGCACACTGCACTGTTCCTGGCCATTCCAGGCCTGCAACACTCCTGTGCACCTCATTTAGATGCCGATGTTCTGCCATTGACCCAACAGTACTAATTCTTTATTCTATATTTACCTTTGCCATGTTTTCCCCTTAGTTTGTTTGTTAGTTCATTACTCAGCAAAACAACTCTTCAAGTTCAAAACAAATTCTAATGAAATTTGGTGCAAGGTCAAATTTCTTCAAAGAAGCAATCTATTAAAGTTTGGAGGTTATGTTTTATGTATAAATTCTTGAAATTGGAAGCATAAAGTAAGATTTTATCGCGCATTACCAAGTTGTTGATGTCAAAACTATTCATTCCATCAGCATTTGCGTTCCACACTCGGAGACCGCTAGCAGATGCTAGAATTAACTAAACTTTGTAGCGTTAGTCCTGACTATCAGAGCATCCTGCCTGAATTATACAGGTCAAGGAAGAGAAAGTGTGGCGTCCTTGGTAAAGGCTTGTGCTCTCAGAGTGATCTCTACTTCATAAATGCCGAGGCTTTCACTGGCAGCTGTGCATGGGTGTAGACATAAATACCGAGGCTTTCACTGACAGCTGTGCATGGGTGTAGACACTAATGCCGAGGCTTTCACTGACAGCTGTCCATGGGTGTAGACATAAATGCCAAGGCTTTCACTGGCAGCTGTCCATGGATGTAGACATAAATGCCGAGGCTTTCACTGACAGCTGTGCATGGGTGTAGACATAAATGCCGAGGCTTTCACTGACAGCTGTCCATGGGTGTAGACATAAATGCCGAGGCTTTCGCTGGCAGCTGTCCATGGGTGTAGACATAAATACCGAGGCTTTCACTGACAGCTGTCCATGGGTGTAGACATAAATGCCGAGGCTTTCACTGACAGCTGTGCATGGGTGTAGACATAAATGCCGAGGCTTTCACTGACAGCTGTGCATGGGTGTAGACATAAATGTCGAGGCTTTCACTGACAGCTGTGCATGGGTGTAGACATAAATGCCGAGGCTTTCACTGACAGCTGTGCATGGGTGTAGACACTAATGCCGAGGCTTTCACTGGCAGCTGTCCATGGGTGTAGACATAAATACCGAGGCTTTCACTGACAGCTGTGCATGGGTGTAGACATAAATGTCGAGGCTTTCACTGACAGCTGTGCATGGGTGTAGACATAAATGCCGAGGCTTTCACTGACAGCTGTCCATGGGTGTAGACATAAATGCCGAGGCTTTCACTGACAGCTGTCCATGGGTGTAGACATAAATGCCGAGGCTTTCACTGACAGCTGTCCATGGGTGTAGACATAAATGTCGAGGCTTTCACTGACAGCTGTGCATGGGTGCAAACATTTCACTGGCAGCTGTGCATGGGTGTAGACATAAATGCCGAGGCTTTCACTGACAGCTGTCCATGGGTGTAGACATAAATGTCGAGGCTTTCACTGACAGCTGTGCATGGGTGCAAACATTTCACTGGCAGCTGTGCATGGGTGTAGACATAAATGCCGAGGCTTTCACTGGCAGCTGTGCATGGGTGTAGACATAAATGCCGAGGCTTTCACTGACAGCTGTGCATGGGTGTAGACACTAATGCTGAGGCTTTCACTGACAGCTGTCCATGGATGTAGACATAAATGCCGAGGCTTTCACTGACAGCTGTCCATGGGTTTAGACACAAATGCCGAGGCTTTCACTGACAGCTGTTCATGGGTGTAGACATAAATGCCGAGGCTTTCACTGACAGCTGTCCATGGGTGTAGACATAAATGCCGAGGCTTTCACTGACAGCTGTCCATGGGTGTAGACATAAATGCCGAGGCTTTCACGGACAGCTGTCCATGGGTGTAGACAAATGCCGAGGCTTTCACTGACAGCTGTCCATGGGTGTAGACAAATGCCGAGGCTTTCACTGACAGCTGTGCATGGGTGTAGACATAAATGCCGAGGCTTTCACTACAGCTGGGCATGGGTATAGACATAAATGCCGAGGCTTTCACTGACAGCTGTCCATGGGTGTAGACATAAATGTCGAGGCTTTCACTGACAGCTGTGCATGGGTGTAGACATAAATGCCGAGGCTTTCACTACAGCTGGGCATGGGTGTAGACATAAATGCCGAGGCTTTCACTGACAGCTGTCCATGGGTGTAGACATAAATGCCGAGGCTTTCACTGACAGCTGTCCATGGGTTTAGACACAAATGCCGAGGCTTTCACTGACAGCTGTGCATGGGTGTAGACATAAATGTCGAGGCTTTCACTGACAGCTGTGCATGGGTGTAGACATAAATACCGAGGCTTTCACTGGCAGCTGTCCATGGGTGTAGACATAAATGCCGAGGCTTTCACTGACAGCTGTGCATGGGTGTAGACATAAATGCCGAGGCTTTCACTGACAGCTGTGCATGGGTGTAGACATAAATGCCAAGGCTTTCACTGGCAGCTGTCCATGGGTGTAGACACAAAGTCATCAGCTACAGACCATGCTTAAACCACCTACCCACCCACCCACTCCATCTCCAACAAATACACATAATACACACATACACACACACACACACACACACACACACACACAGTCACACACACGCACACACACACACACACACAACCTACCGTCCATTTCCAGTTCCTGGCCAACCTCTGGAAGCTGCACATAGACCACCTCCCCCAACTTGTCCTGCAACAGTTATTCAAGTGTCACTTCTTCCGTCTCAATCTGTCTGCCTGCATGCCTGCCTGCCTGCCTTCCTGCCTGCCTGTCAGTCTGTCTCTGTGTGAGTGTGTGTGTGTGTGACTGACTGCCTCTATGTGTGTGCGTGTGTGTGTGTGTGTGTGTGTGTGTGTGTGTGCATGCATGTATGTATGCGTGCATGTGTGTGTGTGTGCGTGCGCGTGTATACATGTGTATGTTTGTCCATCCACCCATCTGTCTCACTGTCCATCTGTCAAACCAGTATTAGCATCTCCCTGAGGGGAGGCAGAATACAAGTGAAGGAGAATAGAGAGGTGAGGGAGAGGTGGGGCATGAATTTTATGATGCTAGTGCAGGGGGGGGGGGGGGGGGGTGGTGGTGGAGATGGGAATTGGAGGATTAGGACTGGGAGCCAGGAGGTTGGGGGAGATTTGGGGGGAGATTTGGGGGGGGGGGGGGGTGGTGGTGGGGGGGTGGGGGTGGGGGTGGGGGGAATGGGTGGAAGATCACGAGTCAACAGCGGCAATGATGGATGACTGCATCATCGTCATTCAAAGGAGAGCAACACGTCAATACATGTTAACTGTATTTAACACAAACACACACATCAATACATGTTAACTGTATTAAACACAAACACACACGTAAATACATGTTAACTGCATTAGACACTAACATGCACATCAATACATGTTAACTGTATTAAACACACTACACAGACACACATGTCAATACATGTTAACTGTATTAGACACAAACACACATGTCAATACATGTTAACTGTATTAAACAAGACACATCAATACATGTTAACTGTATTAGTCACAAACACACACACCAATACATGTTAACTGTATTAAACACAGACACACACACCAATACATGTTATCTTTATTAGGCACAAACACACACATCAATACATGTTAACTGTATTAAACACAGACACACACACCAATACATGTTAACTGTATTAAACACAGACACACACACCAATACACGTTATCTTTATTAGGCACAAACTCACACACCAATACATGTTATCTTTATTAGTCACAAACACACACACCAATACATGTTAACTGTATGAAACACAGACACACACATCCATACATGTTATCTTTATTAGGCACACACACACACACCAATACATGTTATCTTTATTAGTCACAAACACACACGTAAATACATGTTAACTGTATTAAACACAGACACACACATCCATACATGTTATCTTTATTAGGCACACACACACACACATCCATACATGTTATCTTTATTAGGCACACACACACACATCCATGCATGTTATCTTTATTAGGCACAAACACACACACCAATACATGTTATCTTTATTAGGCACACACACACAAAAAGTTGTGGATGCAGAAACATGCTTGATAAAGAAAAAGAAAAAGTGAGAAAAAACAAGGGTAGGTAAGTATGCCTAAACTTTTTCCATTTCTATTTTTATGGAGGCCACAATGAGACTACCTGTGTTTGTGTTTGTGTGCGCGTGCGCGTGTGTGTGTGTCTGTGTGTGTGTATGTGTGTGTGTGTGTGTGTGTGTGTGTGTGTGTGTGTGAGAGTGTGTGTGTGTGTGTGTGTGTGTGTGTGTGTGTGTGTGTGTGTGTGTGTGTGTGTGTGTGTGTGTGTGTAAGTGCATGTGTTTTAAGAAAATGTCATGTATAGGGTAGATTAATCTGAACAAAAATTTAATTTTTACTTTGCCAAAAATGCTTTTTTACTTAAAGCTCAAAGGGAAGATGAAACAACACAGAGTTCAGTTTATCATTTACCTTTAATTTCTTTCTTTCTTCATGATTAAATTTTTTTTTAATTGTCGGCAGTAAAAACAAAAACTGCCTCAGTTGAGTTACCCTAACAAAAACTGTTTATTTCATTTTCCCCTCAGTTTTACTACTCCCCATATCAACAAAATACACAAAGAATTCATCACAATAAGTCTCTAACATACAGCTATTCTCTTTCATAAACTTCTCCACCTGAAATCATTTTAACACAATTGCAGAAATGCACACACATATGCAAATTCATTTCACACAGGAAACTGTCAAGAAACTGGCCATAAGCTGCCTGTCACCTGTGATCCAACTTGCCCAGCTTGCACTAGCTCAGAGTCCTGCACACACCTCTTCTCTCTGCAGAGGTAAAGTGATATGACAATGGGCACTTGGTATGCATGCCGACACTCTAGACGCGAGGTCTAAGTACTGAAGGGCAAACAGCAGCAGCCTTTCTCAACCCGACAACTTCAGGACAGACACACAGAGAGGCTACAAATCTCGTACAGATGCAACATACATATCACTTTCCCCTTGCACCATTATTACAAAAGCACAATTTTTTTTTAAATTCAGTTCTTAATTTTATTATTTATTCATTATTTTTTAAATATATTTATTGTATACATTCATTCATTCATATATTTTTAATTTATTTATTATTTATTTGTTTATTCATTCATTCATGTATGTTTCATTTGTTATTATTCATTTATTCATTCATTTACTTTTCTAATTATTTATTTGTTTATTATCTATTAATTCATTTATATTTAGATTCACTGCCAATATCATTTGGCATTGCAAATTCAATCTTGTAGTTGTATTTGTCCAAGTATACATGGTGTAATTTCTGCTCTATTGTTACAGTATTGTACCTCTATTCAAAATTGCATTTTCTGCAGAACAAGAAAGTTATCTATTTTTATGCATGTCATATCTGCCACTTTTCACATTTGATCATACATTAGCTGGAAACAGGAAAAGATGAAAAGAAAGGAAATGTTCACACTCATTTCAAATGACACTTTGATGAGTGCAGACTACATGTACAACACTCATTTCAAATGACACTTTGATGAGTGCAGACTACATGTTCACACTCATTTCAAATGACACTTTGATGAGTGCAGACTACATGTTCACACTCATTTCAGATGACACTTTGATGAGTGCAGACTACATGTTCACACTCATTTCAAATGACACTTTGATGAGTGCAGACTACATGTACAGCACTCATTTCAAATGACACTTTGATGAGTGCAGACTACATGTACAGCACTCATTTCAAATGACACTTTGATGAGTGCAGACTACATGTACAGCACTCATTTCAAATGACACTTTGATGAGTGCAGACTACATGTACAGCACTCATTTCAAATGACACTTTGATGAGTGCAGACTACATGTACAACACTCATTTCAAATGACACTTTGTTGAGTGCAGACTACATGTACAGCACTCATTTCAAATGACACTTTGATGAGTGCAGACTACATGTACAACACTCATTTCAAATGACACTTTGATGAGTGCAGACTACATGTACAGCACTCATTTCAAATGACACTTTGATGAGTGTAGACTACATGTACAGCACTCATTTCAAATGACACTTTGATGAGTGCAGACTGCATGTACAGCACTCATTTCAAATGACACTTTGATGAGTGCAGACTACATGTACAGCACTCATTTCAAATGTCACTTTGATGAGTGCAGACTACATGTACAGCACTCATTTCAAATGACACTTTGATGAGTGCAGACTACATGTTCACACTCATTTCAAATGACACTTTGATGAGTGCAGACTACATGTACAACACTCATTTCAAATGACACTTTGATGAGTGCAGACTACATGTTCACACTCATTTCAAATGACACTTTGTTGAGTGCAGACTACATGTACAACACTCATTTCAAATGACACTTTGATGAGTGCAGACTACATGTTCACACTCATTTCAAATGACCCTTTGAAGTTTGATGAGTGCAGACTACATGTTCACACTCATTTCAAATGACACTTTGTTGAGTGCAGACTACATGTTCACACTCATTTCAAATGACACTTTGATGAGTGCAGACTACATGTACAGCACTCATTTCAAATGACACTTTGATGAGTGCAGACTACATGTACAGCACTCATTTCAAATGACACTTTGATGAGTGCAGACTACATGTACAGCACTCATTTCAAATGACACTTTGATGAGTGCAGACTACATGTACAACACTCATTTCAAATGACCCTTTGAAGTTTGATGAGTGCAGACTACATGTACAGCACTCATTTCAAATGACACTTTGATGAGTGCAGACTACATGTACAGCACTCATTTCAAATGACACTTTGATGAGTGTAGACTACATGTACAGCACTCATTTCAAATGACACTTTGATGAGTGCAGACTACATGTTCACACTCATTTCAAATGACACTTTGATGAGTGCAGACTACATGTTCACACTCATTTCAAATGACACTTTGATGAGTGCAGACTACATGTACATCACTCATTTCAAATGTCACTTTGTTGAGTGCAGACTACATGTTCACACTCATTTCAAATGACACTTTGATGAGTGCAGACTACATGTACAGCACTCATTTCAAATGACACTTTGATGAGTGCAGACTACATGTTCACACTCATTTCAAATGACACTTTGATGAGTGCAGACTACATGTTCACACTCATTTCAAATGACACTTTGATGAGTGCAGACTACATGTTCACACTCATTTCAAATGACACTTTGATGAGTGCAGACTACATGTACATCACTCATTTCAAATGACACTTTGATGAGTGCAGACTTCATACTGTACAACACTCATTTCAAATGACACTTTGATGAGTGCAGACTTCATGTACAGCACTCATTTCAAATGACACTTTGATGAGTGCAGACTACATGTACATCACTCATTTCAAATGACACTTTGATGAGTGCAGACTTCATACTGTACAACACTCATTTCAAATGACACTTTGATGAGTGCAGACTACATGTTCACACTCATTTCAAATGACACTTTGATGAGTGCAGACTACATGTTCACACTCATTTCAAATGACACTTTGATGAGTGCAGACTACATGTACAGCAATTAGTATAGACAGTTTGTAAACAGCTCTTGAAAATGTTGAAAGCAAACAAAAGAGAAACTGAAATAAAACCGCCAAAAGGCTGCTGTTTAGCTTTACTCGATGACAAATGACAGTTATTACCTTTAATTTCTTTCTTTCTCCCTCCTTTTTTTCCATTATAAAAAAGAAGTTATGGTCTGCAGTAAAAAAAAAAGCTAGGTTCAACAGAATTAAAAAAAAAGGATCAACCAGGCTGTCATAACCACGTTTCTTGTCTTTCCCCACGATACTACAGAGTGAGAGACGGCCGTTTGTCAGCTTTCCCCACGATACTACAGAGTGAGAGACAGCCGTTTGTCAGCTTTCCCCACGATACTACAGAGTGAGAGACGGCCGTTTGTCAGCTTTCCCCACGATACTACAGAGTGAGAGACAGCCGTTTGTCAGACACGGCCTATACCAGATGGGGCTCCCTGGGAAGAGCAAGACAATATTTCAGGTTTTGATCAGAGACACAACCAGAGAGTCCAAAACATGTAGATAAAGATCTCATTGATCGTGGACACTACCAATCACTGCAAAGGCATCTTGCTACCCCATCTCTAGAACAGCTCAAGACTGACCAGTGCCCAGTGTGACAGACAGTGGCAGTGTCCTACTTTAACAACACTGTGGTGCCATACCACAAACTGCTCTGCTTTCAGCTGTCCCCTCCAGGGTACTTTGCACTTCCATGGAAATATGTCTTGTGTGCTCGGCAGCATCTGCTTGTGCTGCATGCAGGGAATTCTGCTACAGTGCTACACCTGCAAATGCTTGTGACTCATAAAGACATAATTTGAACCTATCTGTATCACCAACTTGCATCCTAGAGAAAGATGCTTAATTTAAACAGTTTGTTCTCAGACAGGAGAGAAACTGAGTACCTCCAGGTGGTGATGCAAAGTCTGTGATTGCAAGGAGTTCAAACTGAATCAGCAGTAGTTGGCTCTTTAACATCAACCATTTTTGAAATGGACTCAAATTTTCCTTTCTCACAAGATAATGAAAAGAAAAGAAAATTCCCAAGAATCCTTTTCCTTTAACATGATACAGTTCAGCAAACTGAGATTTAAATGTCTTCACATAATCATGATAATGGCACTAGAAATAGAATGCTTGCATAACATGATGGGGGATCTTAGGGTGAAATAAGCACATTGTACATACCTGAGCATACTTTGAAATTCCCACTGTTCCAGTTTTGCCATCAACAAGGATCCACTCATGTTTTTCTGTGTAGTATTTATCTGCAGACAAACACACATTAAAATTAGTAACCTAAAACAATGATCACAACAACAAAACGTCAATGACGTGACCATACGCTCCAGCTTATTAAAGACCACTTGACAAGGCATGTCTCCTCCTCAGTAAACCATCATTTCATGCTCACCACCCCTGTGATGGTACTTGCGAAGTAATCAAATCAGCAACGCCACAACGCATCCTCACCAGTGTTGTGAAAATCATCACAACTCAATTGTATACCTCAGTCACTGTGTCTGCTCGAATCAATGTATCTCCGTCCGTCTCATTTGTTGCAACATCTCTCTCTCTCTCTCTCTCTCTCTCTCTCTCTCTCTCTCTCTCTCTCTCTCTCTCTCTCTCTCTCTCTCTCCTCGAATCGATGGGTCGGAGGCCTGTAACAGTAGATCAGAACAGCGTCACAGATAATAGTGACCTCGAAGTTGGACGGAGCAAGAAGAAAATATGGCAGTGCTTTTCAAGCGCTTATCTTCTCAGTGCAAGTCCATTCTGTGACATGCAGTAAAAGACAAAAGAGTGGGCAGTGATGAAATGAAGCGGCCTGCTCACCGAACCAGGGCGATTACATCAGCACACACACACACTCACACACACACACACGCACACACCACCTTGACTATCAACTCAAGAGGCCGAGAGCACATGTGATGTGCGAAACACCATCGCGCACAGTTAAACTTAAAGACTACGCAATTTAAGAATAAATTGCATGACATCAAATGTACCAGCTAGCGTTCTTGCAGACAAGTGTACTCCTCGATGCACCAGCGATACAGGGCAATGGCGACTGAGATGCACTCGAGAAACGACTTTGCCACTGTGCAGGACCAGTCGGCGGATCGCGAGGGAAGCCATTTTGAGTGTGTGGCAATCTGGGAGTCACGTGATTTGTGATGTATGGGATGATCCGTAAACGCTGCAGCGCTCTGCATCACCGATCCGAGGTGATTCAGACGATTTTGCATCATTTTGGCTACCACAGCACAAGACGCTTTGTGCAGACGTAGAGGCCGTACAACGCAGAGCGGTCGATCAAGCTGATCGCAGGTCTGAAAAACAAGTCCTACAGTGAGAGATTGAAGGCCCTCAAACTTCCCAGTCTGGAGCACCGACGTCTCAGAGGAGATCTATATGATAGACGTATTCAAGTATGTGCATGGACTGTATGATGCAGACAGACCTCGCTTCGAGCCAACCAACAGCAGAGAAACCAGAGGCCACTCTCTCAAACTCTCCAAAGACCACTGCAGACTAAACGGGAGAGTCAACTACTCTCAGAGTCGTCAACACCTGGATCAGTCTTCCTGAAGCCGTATCTGCGAACACTGTCGACAACTTCAAGGCTAGGTTAGACTACTTCTGGAAAGACAGCCCTACTATGTATAACCCAACCTGCTGCACCTAGACTGCATATAATAGCCGCCACGCATGCAAGTCTAGCACTAGGAACTATGAAAAGGCTACACAGCCT
Source organism: Theodoxus fluviatilis (assembly GCA_034096865.1). Lineage (NCBI taxonomy): Eukaryota > Metazoa > Mollusca > Gastropoda > Cycloneritida > Neritidae > Theodoxus > Theodoxus fluviatilis. The sequence continues at coordinate 68,093 of JAWQFJ010000173.1, read as the reverse complement.
ACCTCATAGAATTTTTCAAGTTTAAGTTCAAGTTATTTTCAAAATGGCGTCTTCGATCCCGCACTGGCCGTCGATGCGTAAAATAACCCCACAGAAACATCATTTTGGGACTGGAACGGGCTTTATTTGCCCCAAGCGCTCTGTATGCGCGAGTAATGGCAAGTAAGGATGACACTTACAGTAGTGGACTTTATTCATGCAGAATACATTTAACGGTAGTGCTAAAGTGCGGAATCCACCGAAATCCACCGGAATCCACCGAAATCCACCGGAATCCAATTGGAGGATCGCGAATTAATTACAATTTTTATACCGAAACTCACCGAAACTCGCCGAAACTCACCAGATCTCATATATGGTCAAGAGTACAGAGGTGCTGAGTAATGAAATGAAATAAAACCAGAATTGTTGGTCAAATTAGAGGTTTATTGTGTGTGTGTGTGTGTGTGTGGGTGGGGGGGGGGGGGGGTCGACCACGTCATTAAAACGAAATGTTTTTCCTCTTTGTTATGTATTAGCCTTCAGACTAACCAAGATTACATGTGTGGGTGATGTAGGTGACCGTACAACAGCTACAGCTTTCAACAGTCCCACATAGCATGAAAACGTTTTTAAAATGTTTGAATGGTTTGATTTACGTTTACGGTTCACAATGAAACATTAAGAAAACGTGTTAGAAATGTCGACGCAAAAACTGTTTAAATGCGAACTTAAAAAAAAGGTTTATAAATGTTGACGAAAAAAACAGTTTGAATGCGAACTTCTTTGAAACATTAATTAAATCTATTTTGCCTATAGCACTGCAAACCTGCAATTAGGTCCGAATGAAAAACATTTTACTTTTTTAAAATCATGTCGCCCATGTGTCCTGCTACCCTTTCTCGAGTTATATATGAAACTTACAGAAGTAAAATTAAAAATTTTAATTTAAGAATAACATCAAATTAAATTTCCCCCTCTCCCTTTTCCCCCCCACCCCCTCCCGCCCTCTCTCTCTCTTTCTCTCTCTAATTGTTATGATATTTGCATTTCTTTCTTGTCAAATTCTGAAAGAAATATATGTATGTTTATCTCAATAGAGAAATCCTTGTTTTGTCCTGATGTATTACTAATCTGAGCACATCCTCCATAACTTTTTTTTGCCATTATATGTCTTAAAAACATTTTCATATTTTCCAGAAACATTAGATTAACATGATCAGAAAACGTTTTCTAAATGTTTTCCTGTGCATTTCAGTAACGTTTTAGAAACGTTTCTGGTAAACGGAAAAGAAACAAAATTCAAACCATTATAAAACAGTTTTAAAACGTTTTAGATTGTTTTGTGGGTGATGTTTGTGTGCGTGTTTGTGCGTGTTTGTGTGGGTCATATCCCAGATAGCATTTAAAGCGGGCCCCATACCGGGCCAATGTCGGCCAGACGTGCGTGCGGGCCCAGCACTGGCATCTGGAGCTGGCCCCGTGCTGGATATGAGAATTTGTCCCACACTGGCCCTCCCACCATTCATGCCTTTTCAGAGACCTGTATGAATATGCTGATCATACTACATGCATTGCAGGTTTGAAGGAATCACACGGTATGCTGCTCTGTTTCTTGGTGCACTGTTTGGCGCACACTGTGCATGGATATTTGATCGGCATTGTCAATAACTTGTAAACACACACGCACTCACACACAAAAGCAAACTCGGCCCATCAGAAGGATCGTAGCATCTTACTACAAGGACCCGTTTTTTTTTAAAACCGATCCTGTTGAGGTCCTTGGCTCACAAAATACCCAACACTGAATATGAATCACTCCGACCGAAACTGAATCTTAATCCGGTCAACACAACTCAAACTCAAACCACACACACACACACACACACACACACACACACACACCACACACACACACACACACACACACACACACACACACAATAAACCTCTAATTTGACCAACAATTCTGGTTTTATTTCATTTCATTACTCAGCACCTCTGTACTCTAGACCATATATGAGATCTGGTGAGTTTCGGCGAGTTTCGGTGAGTTTCGGTATAAAAATTGTAATTAATTCGCGATCCTCCAATTGGATTCCGGTGGATTCCGGTGGATTTCGGTGGATTCCGGTGGATTTCGGTGGATTCCGCACTCTAGCACTACCCTACATTTAAACACTTTCTTAGCGTCTATCAACACAACATGGGGCGCAGAAGATTTACCTCCCCTTTAACAAGTGAAGCGCTGCACCATTCTAGTAAACTAGAGATTTCGCCTACCGGCAAAAGTATGGCGCTGCATCTTAGGTGTTCAGGAGAGGCAAAGAGCGCTCATTTGCCAACATGAAGCGCTCATGCAGCGCTTCGTAGGCCTACTCCTGAACAAGCCTTTGGTGACTATGCACCGAGCTCTAGCTAAATCATTTCAAACACATTTACAGCCAGACCGTGCACCGCGTCCGAGGCAAGCATACCTGCCATTCCAGAGATCTAGTATGCCTCATCAGATGCCGCAGGGGATGCCTCGACGCTTGGTACATCGGGGAGACAGGTCAACGACTCCGCCAACGTATGAACGGACACCGCGCCACTATCATGAACCCGTCGCCCCTTCCAGTCAGCGAGCACATCAACCTGCCCGACCACTCGCCCTTGGACATTCTCGGGAGCGTCCTAAGGGGCGAGTTGCACGACCTCCACCAACGTCGAGTGATGGAACAGAGGCTCACCGTCAGATTTGACACGCATTGCACCGGACTCAACAGGGACACGGGCTTCATGACTCACTACCGGTGAGCTCTCCCTGAGGCACGGATTCCTCGTGCTCTCACCTGTTGGGACCGACCTTCTACTGCTGTAAACACCACCCTATGCCTGCTTTTCCCGGACGACTTGCGTTGCACAAGCCTCCGCCAGGCCTGAAAGTCCTCTTTTTGAACCTTACCCCTGTCAGTCCCTTACCACTTGGCCTGAAGAAGGAGGATCCCCTCCGAAAGCTCGCCTACGCCTACTCTGGAAACGGCCCTCTTCAGGGCCCTCATTTCTCGAGAGAGAATACAATTGGTCAGACTCCGGTCACTTTTTTTCCCTACCTTGGCCTACGACAGTCTGACACCGGCTCTTCACCTCTTTACATAACATGGAAACTTCGTCCTTGAGCGTTGATTTTTTTCTTTCTGGGTTAACTACGTCATGGTGGCCTTGCAAGTTCGTTCACCTATTCACTAAACCCATAGGATTGGTGTTCGAAACGTGCCGCTG
>JAWQFJ010000173.1:49850-62350 GCA_034096865.1 Theodoxus fluviatilis | reverse complement strand
TTCTTCCACAGTCTGAAAGTGTGCATGGTAACTTCTTCCAGTCTGAACGTGTGCATGGTAACTTCTTCCGCAGTCTGAACGTGTGCATGGTAACTTCTTCCACAGTATGAACGTGTGCATGGTAGCTTCTTCCACAGTCTGAACGTGTGCATGGTAACTTCTTCCACAGTCTGAACGTGTGCATGGTAACTTCTTCCGCAGTCTGAACGTGTGCATGGTAACTTCTTCCACAGTCTGAACGTGTGCATGGTAACTTCTTCCAGTCTGAACGTGTGCATGGTAACTTCTTCCACAGTCTGAACGTGTGCATGGTAACTTCTTCCACAGTCTGAACGTGTGCATGGTAACTGCTTCCAGTCTGAACGTGTGCATGGTAACTTCTTCCAGTCTGAACGTGTGCATGGTAACTTCTTCCAAACTGAACGTGTGCATGGTAACTTCTTCCACAGTCTGAACGTGTGCATGGTAACTTCTTCCACCGTCTGAACGTGTGCATGGTAACTGCTTCCAGTCTGAACGTGTGCATGGTAACTTCTTCCAGTCTGAACGTGTGCATGGTAACTTCTTCCAGTCTGAACGTGTGCATGGTAACTTCTTCCACAGTCTGAGCGTGTGCATGGTAACTTCTTCCACAGTCTGAACGTGTGCATGGTAACTTCTTCCACAGTCTGAACGTGTGCATGGTAACTTCTTCCACAGTCTGAACGTGTGCATGGTAACTTCTTCCAGTCTGAACGTGTGCATGGTAACTTCTTCCAGTCTGAACGTGTGCATGGTAACTTCTTCCAGTCTGAACGTGTGCATGGTAACTTCTTCCAGTCTGAACGTGTGCATGGTAACTTCTTCCACAGTCTGAATGTGTGCATGGTAACTTCTTCCAGTCTGAACGTGTGCATGGTAACTGCTTCCACAGTCTGAACGTGTGCATGGTAACTTCTTCCACCGTCTGAACGTGTGCATGATAACTTCTTCCACAGTCTGAACGTGTGCATGGTAACTTCTTCCACAGTCTGAACGTGTGCATGGTAACTTCTTCCACAGTTTAAACGTGTGCATGGTAACTTCTTCCACAGTCTGAACGTGTGCATGGTAACTTCTTCCACAGTCTGAACGTGTGCATGGTAACTTCTTCCACCGTCTGAACGTGTGCATGGTAACTTCTTCCACAGTCTTAACGTGTGCATGGTAACTTCTTCCAGTCTGAACGTGTGCATGGTAACTTCTTCCAGTCTGAACGTGTGCATGGTAACTTCTTCCACAGTCTGAACGTGTGCATGGTAACTTCTTCCACAGTCTGAACGTGTGCATGGTAACTTCTTCCAGTCTGAACGTGTGCATGGTAACTTCTTCCACAGTCTGAACGTGTGCGTGGTAACTTCTTCCAGTCTGAACGTGTGCATGGTAACTTCTTCCAGTCTGAACGTGTGCATGGTAACTTCTTCCACAGTCTGAACGTGTGCATGGTAACTTCTTCCACAGTCTGAACGTGTACATGGTAACTGCTAGACAGTCTGAACGTGTACATAATAACTGCTAGACCGTCTGAACGTGTACATGGTAACTGCTAGACAGTCTGAACGTGTACATGGTAATTGCTAGACAGTCTGAACGTGTACATGGTAACTGCTAGACAGTCTGAACGTGTACATGGTAATTGCTAGACAGTCTGAACGTGTACATAATAACTGCTAGACCGTCTGAACGTGTACATGGTAATTGCTAGACAGTCTGAACGTGTACATGGTAACTGCTAGACAGTCTGAACGTGTACATGGTAACTGCTAGACAGTCTGAACGTGTACATGGTAACTGCTAGACCGTCTGAACGTGTACATGGTAACTGCTAGACAGTCTGAACGTGTACATGGTAACTGCTAGACAGTCTGAACGTGTACATGGTAACTGGTAGACAGTCTGAACGTGTACATGGTAACTGCTAGACAGTCTGAACGTGTACATGGTAATTGCTAGACAGTCTGAACGTGTACATGGTAACTGCTAGACAGTCTGAACGTGTACATGGTAACTGCTGGACAGTGTGAACGTGTCGATGGTAATTGCTAGACAGTCTGAACGTGTACATGGTAACTGCTGGACAGTGTGAACGTGTCGATGGTAATTGCTAGACAGTCTGAACGTGTACATGGTAACTGCTGGACAGTCTGAACATGTACATGGTAACTGCTAGACAGTCTGAACATGTAACTGGTAACTGCTGGACAGTGTGAACGTGTCGATGGTAATTGCTACACCGTCGGAAGAAAAAAGAGAGAAAAAAAGGAGACGCCCCTCGATTGCCATTGACTACCAAAGATTCCGCCTGCTGGCAAACTGCATGTAAATGATGACATGTAAATATTGCCCCAAAGCAGCCACGAGTTGCTGGCAATGTCAAACGCCGCCGTGTTTGACAGTCCGCTTGGAATATCGAGTGACTTGTTGCTAGAGAAACTGACGACTGCTGCACTCAAGCTTTGTAGTGGGGCTTCCAGTGTCTGACTGAGGGGAAATGCTGCGCCTGGGTGTCAAGGTGAGGTCTAGAGGGGAAATACTACACTGCGGTGTCGAGGTGAGGTCTCGAGTACAAATGCTACACTGAGGTGAGGTCATGAGGTGAGATGTTACACTGAGCTGTTGAGGTGAGGTCATGAGGTGAGATGCTACACTGAGCTGTTGAGGTGAGGTCATGAGGTAAGATGTTAAATTGAACTGTTGAGGTGAATCATGAGGTGAGATGTTTCAATGAGTTGTTGAGGCGAGGTCATGAGGTGAGATGTTACACTGAGCTTTTGAGGTAAGGACATGAGGTGAGATGTTACACTGAGCTGTTGAGGTGAGGTCATGAGGTGAGATGTTTCACTGAGTTGTTGAGGCGAGGTCATGAGGTGAGATGTTACACTGAGTTGTTGAGATGAGGTGAGATGTTACACTGAGCTGTTGAGGTGAGGTCATGAGGTGAGATGTTACACTGAGTTGTTGAGATGAGGTGAGATGTTACACAGAGCTGTTGAGGTGAAGTCATGAGGCGAGATGTTATACTGAGCTGTTGAGGTGACATTACTTAGTCCATGCAGTGTATTTGATAATATTTGGAAAACTTCCATTTGAAAAGTCGACTATCTGAGTGAATGACAATTGAAGACATAATTACGGTTATTCCGTAACGTTGCTATGCTTTTATTACAATACAATTTTCTCGTCTGTACATGTACAAGTCTCGATTTGGTGCTTTTAACAGAAAAATGCAACTGTGCAAAGTGGATACAACACATTGAGCTAGATGAGTCCGATTGAAGGATATCACAATGTCTTGTTAACACATCTTGAATTCGACAGGATGGACTCAATCACAATATGAGCAAAACACGAAGATGCTCTACTTACTGTACTATACTATACTAGACACTTACGCCAAAAGAAGGCAGCAGCAGCAGCAGCAGCTATTTCACAAATGTCCACTTTTGCCAACAAACCCAACCACAATATATCATTAGCCCGACATGTTTCTGAAAAACATTCGTCTTTCTTCTTGATGGTGTCGCTCTCATTGATAACTTCAATTCAATATTGATAGTTTTCGTTGAGCAAATTTTCGTGCATTTCCAGCCCGACCTGTTATTTTCAGTCATTTCTTCCCAACCTGACATTATTTTCAGTCATTTAACCTAGCAACAAGTGGCATAAGGATCGCTCTTCAGGTACGACAACAACGATCAAAGAATAATGTCCTGGAGATGCTGATGAGAATACGACACCGACACGCAACAACAGCAGTTGTGATGTCTATGGGATCGTCCCAGTACCCATGTTGTATATTTAACAGTATTGCAAGGTGACGGTTTAAATACTACGAAGATACATACTGTCACTACTCAGTGACTCTAGTCTCCGAAGGACGATTACCCGATTTAAACATATTGGCCAGAGCCGCTCCATGCACCCTTATCAGCTGGACCCCTGGCTGCCGGAATGTACGCCTGATATATATACTCTTTGCAGTGATGCAAAGGTCTAGTGGTAAAGCGTCCTGACTTTGGTAGCGGAGCTCTTGGTTTGATTCTTGGGTGTGACTAGCGTCCCCCGTCCTGGCGTTGCACAATGTTTCCGTAACTTGTGTCATCTCCTGTGTGGACCAAAATGGCTGCTCCATTGATGCCAGAGACGCAAGGCCCGAAGCTACGTTGCTCTGTGTACAAGTGTGCATAATTATTCGATGATAAAGGCTTCTAAGTTTTCTTCTCGCAGTCCTCGTTTTCTTAAAGTCTACACCAGACAAACGCTTCACCTCGAGTACACGCAGGTCTCTACCCCTGCCGTCGCTACTTCTTTTCCATCTCGCTTTTCTCAAGCTCAATCGACATCTGCTTTCCTGTCACTTTTCAGTCTTACAATCCTCCCTTAAAACTCTAACCCCACCCCCACTCCTACTCCCACCCCAACCCTAACCCCCACCTACCCCTACTTCTCACTCAGCGCACCCCTCCAGTTACATCCCGACACCTACTATAGGCTACATGCACATAGATTGAGTTTGGGCCTCTGTTCACTCTCTCCGTACATCCACTTAACCCCTTCTTTAAACCCTTGAACCCCCCCCCCCCCCCCCCCCCCCCCAATTCACCTCCCCCAGCTCCATTCAACCCCTTCTGCAGAAACTGAACATCCCCTCTGTTCTGCAGTATTTACATCGTGAGTGTTGGCACGCTGTCGGAGAGGGCTGGGGCAGCAAGCTTCCGTAGTAGACTGAGCATCCTTCGTTCTCCCTCTGCCTGTCCTTCCGTGGTATGGGTAATGTATTGATTCTACACGCAAGAATACTTTCGATGGCGTGAAACAGTGCAATATTCAGGAACGAGAAGGAAAAGCATCACAACCAATGCGCATGTCCTCACTATTTAACGCCCAGTCTATATTTGCTGCATTGACTTCTAAGGGTCCGTCGTGAGACGTTGGTAAATGCAGAAAAGCGCCTCTAGAAGACTCACTTTTTCCATCCTCCTTTATCTCTCTCTGCCCGCACACATCAGTATCTCCGCGGTGGACATCCGGGCTACTTCGTCCAGTTTCCGTTCCTTCTCTTTCTCTCTGTGTCTCCTACCGTCGTCGTCTGCGTCAAGCCTCGCCTCCTCAGTACACCATCACACTCATACACGTTTGGTTTTTTTTTCTTCTGCATATTTTGGTCGGTCGGTCAGTCGTTGAATGGCGGGTTGGTGGATTGGTTGCAAGGTCAGTCGGCTGGACACGGTCGGGGTGACCGTGACCGGATCAGTCCTTGAAGCCGAAGAGCCAGCGTTCTGTGGCCGTGGTTCGGTGTGGCTGCACGTTGCGCTCCTCTCGCAGCTCCTCCACCGGAAAGAAGGCCGGGGTCTCCAGACGATAGTCCATCACCCGGAAGTGACGTAACAAGGCCACGCCAGGGATCCACAGCACGACAGCCAGGATGAGCAGTGCAGCGAAGGCCTGGCACCACCACGGCCACGGCACCAGTCTGTTGGTGGCCTGCAGAAGTCACAACCCGTAGTGAAGGAACGAACTAAAGAACGAACGGACGAACTTTGCGAGAGTCATGAATTAGACAGTAGCACCTTTCTTGCATTCAGTCCCTGAACCGAAATGTTTAAGTGCGGGTCAGAGAGAGAGAGAGAGAGAGAGAGAGAGAGAGAGAGAGAGAGAGAGAGAGAGAGAGAGAGAGAAGACAGACAGACAGACAGACAGACAGACAGACAGACAGACAGACAGACAGACAGACAGACAGACAGACAGACAGACAGACAGACAGACAGACAGACCGACATACAGACAGACAGACAGACAGACAGACAGACAGACAGACAGACAGACAGACAGACAGACAGACAGACAGACAGACAGACAGACAGACAGACAGACAGACAGACAGACAGACAGACAGACAGACAGACAGACAGACAGACAGACACGACAGACAGACAGACAACAGACAGACAGACAGACAGACAGACAGACAGACAGACAGACAGACAGACAGACAGACAGACAGACAGACAGACAGACAGACAGACAGACAGACAGACAGACAGACAGACAGACAGACAGTACAGACAGACAGACAGACAGACAGACAGACAGACAGACAGACCAGCGACAGCAGACAGACAGACAGACAACAGACAGACAGACCAGACGAAGACAGACAGCCAAAACCGACAGAGAAGAGAGAGAGAGAGAGACTAGAGAGGGAAGGATATGAGAGATAGAGGGAGAGAGAGAGAGAGAGAGGGGAGAGAGAGAGAGAGAGAGAAGAGAAGGAATGAGAGAGGGAGGAGGGAGGAGGGAGGGAGGGGGGAGGGAGGGAGTGGAGGGAGGGGGAGAGAGAGAGGAGAGAGGAGAGAGAGAGAGAGAGAGAGAGAGAGAGAGAGAGGGAGGGAGGGAGGGAGAGAGAGATTTTCAAGGAAAGAAAATATGAAGACGAGGTTCCTATACAGCAAGGTAAAATAGGATGTGCATATGTGTGCGTATGTGTGTTTGTGCGCGCGCGCGTGTATATGCGCGCGCACACGAGCGCATATATAAACTGTGTACGTGTATATATGTACGTGTGTGTCTGTGTGTGTATTTGTGCATATGTTCGTATGTGTGTGTGTTTGTGTGTATTGGGAAGCCTAATTGGATGGTATGGTAGGGGGGGGGGGGGGGGGGGGGGGAGGGGAAAAGGGGCAAAGCATGGATGGGGGGGGAGGAGGAGGGAGGGGGGAGGGGGGGCAGAGGATGGGTGAATGGTAGTAGGGAAGATGCATAAAGTTGCACGTTGTGAGGACAGGGCAAGGATAAAGCGAATGAAAGTTGGGATGATACGAATTAGGGCAAGTGAAAGAGGAAGTAAATGGGGAGGAGGGGAGAGAACGGGGGGGGGGGGGGGGGGGGGGGGGGGGGGGGGGGGAGGGAAGGGGCCTTTTAACGGATAACTCCCACTGTTTCGGCTGGCGGCTTTCTACAAGAGCCCATACATTTGTATCGTAAACACAAGCAAAACGAGAAGTGGAATTGCGTAAGTTACCTGGGTCCGTATTCACAACGGCGAATTATCTTTTTAACACTCGATTTATCCCCTAGCCCCGCGCTATCTTGATCGGTTAGATAAGGTACGCTCGTCAGAGGATCCTAGGTTGCGCTTTGCTATATATACTGGTTTCCAGCCAAGGGAGAGCGGAACAGGCAGTTGGAATCGCCTGAGTTTAGAGATAAATCGGAGTTAAAATAAATCGCCGATAAATCGCCGTTGTGAATACGGGCCCAGCTATCTATAAACAGAATAAACCGGAGGTTAAAACCAACATCCTCTGGGCCCGTATCCAGAACGGCGATTTATCTTTTTAACACTCGATTTATCCCCTAACCCCGGGGTATCTTGATCGGTTAGATAAGGTACGCTCGTCAGAGGATCCTAGGTTGGCGCTTGTGCGGTATATATACTGGTTTCCAGCCAATGGAGAGCTGAACAGACAGTTGGAATCGTCTGAGTTGAGAGATAAATCGGGGTTAAAATAACTCGCCGTTCTTGGACTACGGGGACCTGGTGTTAACTCTTCATGACCGGAGGTTTATAAATTTCCACTGCCATGCCAATTCTGCAGGGAGCAAGATAGGTTGATGATGTGGGAGACCAAAATGGGGTGGGTGGGGGAGGGGGAGGGGTGGGTGGGGTGGATGGCGAGGGGGGGGGGGGAGGGAGGAGAAAGAGAGAGAGGCCCAGTGGCGCAAAGGCAACGCAAGAGGGCATGAGGACTACTGACCGTGGCAGCATCCCAGACTTCGTACAGAGACCCTCTGCCAATGAGTTCAACCAGACTGGCACCGAAAGGTCGACCACCCATTGACCAAAGGTGCCAAAAAATCGCTCCAGCCACCAGCAGCAGGATGGAGGGGGGAAAAGACGCTGGCCTTGACCCCAGCATCAGCTCGATGTCCTCGCTAAACCTGTAACACCACAGCATCTCGCTTTAACACCTCGGTGTAACATTTAAACCGAAAAACTGACAACAACACCTCAGTGTAACACTTCGGCTAAAGACATGACCACAACACCTCGGTGTAACATTTAAACCGAAAACCTGACCACAACACCTCAGTGTAACACTTCGGCTAAAGACCTCATCTCAACAGCTCAGTGTAACACTTCAGCTAAAGACCTCACTTACACACATCATCGTAACATTTCATATAAAGACTTAATCTCAACAGCTCAGTGTAACACTTCAAGTCCTCACCCGAACACCTCATGCATCACAAAACCTTCCCTCAACACGTCTGTGTAACATTTTACCTCAAGAGCTGACCTCAACAGCTCAGTGTAACATCTCACCTCATGACCTCACCTCAACAGCTCAGTGTAACATCTCACCTCATGACCTCACCTCAACAGCTCAGTGTAACATCTCACCTCATGACCTCACCTCAACAGCTCAGTGTAACATCTCACCTCATGACCTCACCTCAACAGCTCGGTGTAACATCTCACCTCATGACCTCACTTCAACATCTCACCTCATGACCTCGCCTCAACAGCTCGGTGTAACATCTCACCTCATGACCTCACCTCAACAGCTCAGTGTAGCATTTGTACTCGAGACCTCACCTCGACACCGCAGTGTAGTATTTCCCCTCTAGACCTCACCTTGACACCCAGGCGCAGCATTTCCTCTCAGTCAGTTACTGGAACTGGAAGCCCCACTACAAAGCTTGAGTGCAGCAGTCGTCAGTTTCTCTAGCAACAAGTCACTCGATATTCCAAGCGGATTGTCAAACAGGGCGGCGTTTGACATTGCCAGCAATTCGTGGCTGCTTTGGGGCAATATTTACATGTCATCATTTACATGCAGTTTACCAGTCATCCCGAATCCTTGAGCAAGATGACGCATTTATACTCTCTCTATATGAGGAGTGAAAAGTACGCAAAATGTATTTATTGGCATCCATTGTATAATTCTACTGCCTCGTCTTCATCAGCATGCAAAGATGACACCGAGATTAGACAACCTCCTCGTTTGGACGTAACATCACGCTCACGTCTCTTTCATTAATTTAATGAGGCCACAACTGGAGCTGACGTCACTCTCTGACGCCGAAGGAACAACAGGGGCGCGTTGTACATGTATAGATAGACGCGGGGAAAGCGTTATAGGAATAGGCCAGTGTCAACATGGGACAACATGACGAAAGCAGATGTGAAGTCAATCAAATGTTGACACTGGCCTATACATGACGAAAGCAGATGTGAAGTCAATCAAATGTTGACACTGGCCTATACATGACGAAAGCAGATGTGAAGTCAATCAAATGTTGACACTGGCCTATACATCACGAAAGCAGATGTGAAGTCAATCAAATGTTGACACTGGCCTATACATGACGAAAGCAGATGTGAAGTCAATCAAATGTTGACACTGGCCTATACATGACGAAAGCAGATGTGAAGTCAATCAAATGTTGACACTGGCCTATACATCACGAAAGCAGATGTGAAGTCAATCAAATGTTGACACTGGCCTATACATGACGAAAGCAGATGCGAAGTCAATCAAATGTTGACACTGGCCTATACATGACGAAAGCACCTGTGCCGTCTTATCACATGTTGACACTGGGCCTCGACATGCCGAAAGCAGTATGCGATAGTCCAATCAAATGTTGGACACTGGGCCTACTTATACATCACGAAAGGCAGGATGTGAAGGTCCAATCAAAGGTTGACATCTGGCCTAGGTACATGACGAAAGGCAGATGTGAAGTCATCAATGTCCACACTGGCCTAATCCATGGATGACGAAAGGAGGTGCAGTCAATCAATGTTGACACTGGCCTATCCCTGACGCAAGCCTGATGTAGAACGTCAATCACAATGTTGACCACTGGCCTATTACCTGCACGAATAAGCAGATGATTGAACGTCAATCAATGTTGACACCTGCGCCTATACATGACGAAATCAGATGTGCCGTCGATCACATGTTGAACACTGGCCTATACATCACGAAAGCAAATGTGAAGTCAATCAAATGTTGGGTTGACACTGGCCTATACATGACGAAAGCAGATGTGAAGTCAATCAAATGTTGACACTGGCCTATACATGACGAAAGCAGATGTGAAGTCAATCAAATGTTGACACTGGCCTATACATGACGAAAGCAGATGTGAGGCCTATACATGACGAAAGCAGATGTGAAGTCAATCAAATGTTGACACTGGCCTATACATGACGAAAGCAGATGTGAAGTCAATCAAATGTTGACACTGGCCTATACATGACGAAAGCAGATGCGAAGTCAATCAAATGTTGACACTGGCCTATACATCACGAAAGCAAATGTGAAGTCAATTAAATGTTGGGTTGACACTGGCCTAACATGACGAAAGCAGATGTGAAGTCAATCAAATGTTGACACTGGCCTATACGTGACGAAAGCAGATGCGAAGTCAATCAAATGTTGACACTGGCCTATACATGACGAAAGCAGATGTGAAGTCAATCAAATGTTGACACTGGCCTATACATGACGAAAGCAGATGCGAAGTCAATCAAATGTTGACACATGTTGACACAACCTATGCCTTGCAAGACCTCACTTCTATGCAACGCGACCCTGACGTAATCAATTTTTTTTTCTTCTTTCGAATAAAGGTTACAGTGTCCAATACTGAAAAGTGTCTATCCTTAAAGACCGCACTTGACCTACTTGCTTATTCATGAGATGACGTTTTACCCGCCAAATGTTACTTTCTTACCTGTGAATAACCTATTTCAGACTGATGCACCGTATGCATTACTTGAGAAAGTAGGGAGAAACTGTTAGTAGGGAAGTTCTCCTCTTTTTTTACTCCAGCGATTTCACACAGTTATATCACCAGAACTATGCTAGGAATGCTGGGGACCCTCGTACTGGAGCGGAGAGCTTGCTGGAAGGCCCAGGTTTCCACAACGCTGCACGCATACAACTACAGCCCACACAACTACAGCCCACACAACTACAGCCCACACAACTACAGCCCACACAACTATAGCCCACACAACTTCAGCCCACACAACTACAGCCCACACGACTCGGGATTTTCTCCCTCCTCTCTCAATGCAATGTGTGCGTCAGTTCAGATGACGCGCAGACTATCGACGTAAGCAGACGTATTTCGAGTAACTCCGTGTGGGACAATGAGACTACACATTAAAATTCTTCAAATCCTCCCCCGACCATCTGAAAGGTAGCATTTCCCTGAATGAAGATGAAGTCTTCGCCGAACTCTGAAGCCGAGTTTATCATCTGGAGAGTTTTTCATCATTTGACTTTGAGCGCTCGCGAAGCGTTCAAACCCCTGTTAGTTCTGGTGTATATATATGTGTGTGGGTGAACCCACAGGTGTGAAATGGCCTTTGCTCTTGTCTCAAGGGATAGCCTTGATTGAGAGAGTGAGTGATTGTTCGCTTCGTGGTGGATATAGGTTTTGAGGAAACAAAATTCGTCGATGGAAACAGAGACGCTCATGGCGTTTGTCGACGTGAATTTGTGAGTACCAAACTGCGTTCAATTTTTGTTGCGGGACGGTGAGAAAAGCCTGCTGCCCTTCAGTCGAAAGTGTGGGCTGACATGATTGATTGATTGATTGATTGGTTCCTATTGCATTGAACTTAATTACACCCCTGTTTAATTCTGATTAAAGAAAATCTTTGATGAAGATTTTGTCACGTGAGATGAGAGGCTGAGTGAATTAATTATCCCCCCTTTCTCTAGTGATACCCCTAAACGCGAAAGCAGAAAGAATTAGAGTAAATTGTGTGTGAGTACGGCGGGAGGTTATATACACACACACACACACACACACACACACACACACACACTCACCCCCCCCCCCCAAACACACACACACTCACATATTCACACACACACACAAATACACACACACACACACACACATACACACACACACACACACACACACACACACACACACACACACACACACACACACACATATGCCCAGGGTGTCCTCTAAGATCGGTCATGTAATCAGACACTGCAATTACACAATCATTGAGTATGAAATTAGCACAGCGTTGATCAAGTAGAATGTTTATGGTAACATCAATTCACGGTCAAATTCTTTACCTGCCAAAAGCGTAGTAAGATCAGTCGGCTAATCACAGCTAAGATGACAAGATTAGACCGATGCCTCCCGATGGCCAGACTGGCTGCTTGGGGCTGCCCCTGACTGAGCTACTGCAGGCCCCTGGCTGAGCTACTGGAGCAGGCCCCTGACTGAGCTACTAGAGCAGGCCCCTGGCTGAGCTACTGGAGCAGGCCCCTGGCTGAGCTACTGGAGCAGGCCCCTGACTGAGCTACTGGAGCAGGCCCCTGACTGAGCTACTGAAGCAGGCCCTGGCTGAGCTACTGGAGCAGGCCCCTGGCTGAGCTACTGGAGCAGGCCCCAGGCTGAGCTGCTGGAGCAGGCCCTGGCTGAGCTACTGG
>JAWQFJ010000173.1:27350-42350 GCA_034096865.1 Theodoxus fluviatilis | reverse complement strand
TGGCCATAGCGTGGCAGGTCACAACACTGCGAGAGACCCTGTACGCAGGAACGGGCTAGAACGGAGGCGCGGATCGTGGCTGAAGCTTTTTAGATTCCTACCTTGCTGATCAGCTCCTTGAAGTTGCATTCAGTGTAGTTGTTTGACAGGTCAGAGGTCAGCGAAGTCAGGTTGTGGCCAGCTTGCTCTTCCAGACACTTTTCGTACTCCATAGTGGCCTTGAACCCTGAAACAGCACTTCCTGTCAACCCTTGACCCACGGCATCGCACGCAGCAGTGCGTAACTATGGCAACGTTCAGCAGAACAGCCACCCTTAGAGTTCGCCGTCTTGCATGCACCTAGTGAATGCCTCAAGAACATTGAACAAAGACACGAGGTGTTTTTGAGTATCACGTTGACAGCTTGGTCTGTCGAACTCATGAACAAATTGCCGGAGCTTTGCAACGTCTCATTGGCTGATACAACTGTTTGTAAGAATTGACTTGGCTGACTTGACCCGACTCGACTCGACTCAATTTGACTTGTCTTCAATTGATTTGAATAAACTTGTCAAAGTGCTGTAAGAAGAAGGAACGAGGATTGTGGGTAGTGGGCTGGAGCCGGCCTTTAAGGAGGATAGGACGTGTGGGAAATGAAATCAGCATGAGGGACGGTATCCTGGCTGCCATTAAGGTGGTGCCTGGACTCTGATGGAGCGGAGATAGGAATGTAAAGAGGGGTGGGGGGGGGGAGGGTGGAGAGGGGGGGGGGGGGGAGGAAGGGGGAAGGCGAGGCCAGAGCTTTGAGGGTGTAGGGTTGCGACACTGAGTGAGACTGAGACAGTGAGATGGACGGATGGATGAAGTTTTACGGCCTACCAGCCTTTGTAGGCTATGTAACGCCAATTAAGCACAAAAATTACTAGAATAATTTAGAGTAAGTGTAAATGAAGTCACGGTGTCCCTATTTATTCGCCTCTTACGAATCGCGTAGGGAGACGCGGTGGGTCAATTCTGAACCCACAACCCACAGGGGGGACCGAGACAGTGGGAGGAGGCAGACAGGGGGAACCGAGACAGTGGGAAGAGGCAGACAGAGCGGGCAAAACGAACCTACCCGGCACAGAGAAGACGCCCGACCCACAGGGGGGACCGAGACAGTGGGAAGAGGCAGACAGGAGGGACCGAGACAGTGGGAAGAGGCAGACAGGGGGGACCGAGACAGTGGGAAGAGGCAGATAGGGGGAACCGAGACAGTGAGAAGAGGCAGACAGGGGGGACCGAGACAGTGGGAAGAGGCAGACAGGGGGGACCGAGACAGTGGGAGGAGGGAGACACAACCCACAGGGGGACCGAGACAGTGAGAAGAGGCAGACAGGGCGGGCAAAATGAACCTACCCAGCACAGAGAAGACGCCCAACCCACAGGCGGGACCGAGACAGTGGGAGGAGGCAGACAGGGGGGACCGAGACAGTGGGAAGAGGCAGAAACAACCTACAGGGGGGACCGAGACAGTGGGAGGAGGCAGACAGTGCGAGCAAAATGAACCTACCCAGCACAGAGAAGACGACGATGGCGGTGAAGATGGAGGTGAGGAAGTCGCAGATGGTGACGATGATGGTTTCCTGGAAGAAGTTGCTGCGCACGGGGTTGTAGGAGGCCAGTGCCACCAGGCAGCCGAAGGCCATGCCGAAGGAGTAGAAGATCTGCGTGGCCGCGTCCAGCCACACCGCGGGGTCCAGCAGCTTCCCCCACTGCAGCAGCACCGGGAAACACAAGGTGAAGGTCGCTTTGGATGGAGGTCACGTGGGTCAAGGTCTCGTCAAAAAAGTCAAGGTCGTCTTAGGCCAAGGTTATCGCAAATACGGGGTCATGATCATTTTCAAGGAAGGTAGAAATCAATATCAACCTCTCTTTAATTCCTCACGTCTAGCTAAGGATCTCCATTAAAAGAACAGACGAGTGGAACAGTATGAGAGGGTTCTATGAGGAGTGGAGGGCCATTGGCGTCCTGCACGAGCAGCGTCCTATTGTGTGCAAGTCTAATGACAGTCAAGCTCTGTAATGTTGCGTCCAGATACCAATGCTACACACGGTGTCCACCTCTGCTACGTGCACACTGACCTCGGGCACGAAGAGGTGCTCCAGCCCTCGCTCGAAGCCGTGCAGCGTCACGCCACGGAAGAAGAAGATGACCAGCACCAGGTAAGGGAAGGTGGCAGTCACGTAGACCACCTGCAGCAAGCACAGTTGCCTCAACACTGGACTCTACAGTGGTCACACTACTGGACACAACAGTGGATTGGACTCAACAGTAAAGTGAACATTGGACTCAACACTGGACTCAACAGTAAAGTCAACATTTGACACAACAGTAAATTCAATAGTGGACTTACACTGGACTCAACAGTAAAGTCAACATTTGACACAACAGTGGACACGACAGTGGACAAAACAGTGGACTCAACACCGAACACAACATTGGACTCAACACTGGACACAACAGTGGACTCAACAGTAAGTCAACAGTGGACTCAGCACTGGACTCAACACTGGACTCAACATTTGACATTACAGTAAATTCAACAGTGGACTCAACAATGGACTCAACAGTAAGTCAACAGTGGACTCAGCATTAGACTCAACACTGGACTCGACATTTGACACTACAGTAAATTCAATAGTGGACAACAGTGGACACGACAGTAGACACAACAGTGGACTCAACACTGAACACAACAGGGGACTCAACACTGAACACAACAGTGGACACAACACTGGACTCAATAGTGGACTTAGTAGCGGACTTAATAGAGAACACAACACTGAACACAACAGTGGACACAACACTGGACTCAATAGTGGACTTAGTAGCGGACTTAATAGAGAACACAACACTGAACACAACAGTGGACACAACACTGGACTCAATAGTGGACTTAGTAGCGGACTTAATAGAGAACACAACAGTGGACACAGCAAGGGACATAACCGTAGATTTCATAGGGAACACATCCGTGGACACAACAGAGGACTCAATAGAGAAGAAATCGATGGACACAAACAGTGGACTAACAAGACGGAAGACAAGCACGGTCAACAACTGCCACAATGCAGAGAACAAAACCCCCTCCTCCCTCCTTCTCTCTCTCTCTCTCTCTCTCTCTCTCTCTCTCTCTCTCTGTCTCTCTCTCTGTCTCTGTCTCTGTCTCTGTCTCTGTCTCTCTCTCTCTCTCTCTCTCTCTCTCTCTCTCTATCTGTGTGTCTCTGTCTCTGTCTCTGTCTCTCTCTCTCTCTCTCTCTCTCTCTCTCTGTCTGTCTCTGTTTCTCTCTCTCTCTCTCTCTCTCTCTCTCTCTCTCTCTCTCTCTCTCTCTCTCTCTCTCTCTCTCTCTCACACACACACACACACACACACACACACACACACACACACACACACACACACACACACACACACACACACACACACACACACACTCAATACCTTTCCCGAGGACTTGATGCCACGGACCATGCAGAAGAAGACGATGAGCCACGCGAAGACCAGGGCCAGGGCCACCCTCCAGTTGAAGACCGCGGGCTCCTCCACAGAGGCAGCGGTCTGCAGAGTCTCACGGTACCAGAAGTACGTGGTGGAACCCGCACGCTGCAACACGCAACATTGTGACAGCCATTGGACACGCTCGCAATAAGCAATAATAGTAAGAGTTCAACTATTAACAACTCTGTCTTAAGTCCTTTTTTAAAGCCGGTAAGGTAAAAATACTTTCTCAGCGGTTCCTGGATGCTGTTCCAAGAACTTGGACCTACGAAAAAGATTACCAGTGGCCATGACTGTTCAGCAGTCTCTTTGGAACACATAGGGGTTACTTTGTGGAGGATCTTAAGTTCCTTGCTGGTTTGTACTCTTCCAGCAGCACTCACAGATACACAGGGACTCCATCTGAATTGCACTTGAAAACAGAGGAGAGAAGTTTGTGCTCCATTGGACCCGTCACTGCATTTCTACGTACACAGTGACCTCTACACGTACTCTCTCAGTGTAACACTTACGTACACAGTGACCTCTACTGCCTCAGTGTAACACTTACGTACACATTGACCTCTACATGTACTCTCTCAGTGTAACACTTACGTACACAGTAACCTCTACACGTACTCTCTCAGTGTAACACTTACGTACACAGTGACCTCTACTGCCTCAATGTAGCACTTACGTACACAGTAACCTCTATATGTACTCTCTCAGTGTAACACTTACGTACACAGTGACCTCTACAAGTACTCTCTCAGTGTAACACTTACTTACACAGTGACCTCTACACGTACTCTCTCAGTGGAACACTTACGTACACAGTAAACTCTACTGCCTCAATGTAGCACTTACGTACACAGTGACCTATATATGTACTCTCTCAGTGTAACACTTGCGTACACAGTGACCTTTACACGTACTCTCTCAGTGTAACACTTACATACACAGTGGCCTCTACAAGTACTCTCTCAGTGTAACACTTACGTACACAGTAACCTCTACTGCCTCAATGTAGCACTTATGTACACAGTGACCTCTACACGTACTCTCTCAGTGGAACACTTACGTACACAGTAACCTCTACTGCCTCAATGTAGCACTTACGTACACAGTAACCTCTACGAGTACTCTCTCAGTGTAACACTTACGTACACAGTGACCTCTACTGCCTCAATGTAGCACTTACGTACACAGTAACCTCTATATGTATTCTCTCAGTGCAACACTTACGCACACAGTGACCTCTACATGTACTATCTCAGTGTAACACTTACGTACACAGTGACCTCTACTGCCTCAATGTAGCACTTACGTACACAGTAACCTCTATATGTACTCTCTCAGTGGAACACTTACGTACACAGTGACCTCTACATGTACTCTCTCAGTGTAACACTTACGTACACAGTGACCTCTACTGCCTCAATGTAGCACTTACGTACACAGTAACCTCTATATGTACTCTCTCAGTGTAATACTTAGGCACACAGTGACCTCTACATGTACTATCTCAGTGTAACACTTACGTACACAGTGACCTCTATATGTACTCTCTCAGTGTAACACTTACGTAAACAGTGACCTCTACATGTACTATCTCAGTGTAACACTTACGTACACAGTGACCTCTATATGTACTCTCTCAGTGTAACACTTACGTACACAGTAACCTCTACATGTACTCTCTCAGTGTAGCACTTACGTACACAGTGACCTCTACACGTACTCTCTCAGTGTAACACTTACGTACACAGTGACCTCTACACGTACTCTCTCAGTGTAACACTTACTTACACAGTGGCCTCTACACGTACTCTCTCAGTGTAACACTTACGTACACAGTGATTTCTACTGCCTCAATGTAACACTTACTTACACATTGATTTCTACTGCCTCAATGTAACACTTACTTACACAATGATTTCTACTGTCTCAATGTAACACTTACTTACACAGTGACCTCTACATCCTCAAAGTAACACTTATGTGCACAGTGACCTCTACTGCCTCAATGTAACACTTACTTACACAGTGACATCTACATCCTCAATGTAACACTTATGTACGCATTGACCTCTACATGTACTCTCTCAGTGTAACATTTACGTACACAGTAACCTATACTGCCTCAATGTAACACTTACGTACACAGTAACCTCTACTGCCTCAGTGTAACACTTACGTACACAGTGGCCCCTACTGCCTCAATGTAACACTTATGTGCACGGTGACCTCTACTGCCTCAATGTAACACATACGTACACAGTGACCTCTACTGCCTCAATGTAACACTTACGTGCACAGTGCCCTCTACTGCCTCAATGTAACACTTATGTGCACGGTGACTTCTACTGCCTCAATGTAACACTTATGTGCACGGTGACCTCTACTGCCTCAATGTAACACTTACGTACACAGTGACCTCTACTGCCTCAATGTAACACTTACTTACACAGTGATCTCTACTGCCTCAATGTAACACTTATGTACACAGTGACCTCTACACGTACTCTCTCAGTGTAACACTTACGTACACAGTGATTTCTACTGCTTCAATGTAACACTTACTTACACAGTGATTTCTACTGCCTCAATGTAACACATACGTACACGGTGATTTCTACAGCTTCAATGTAACACTTACTTACACAGTGACCTCAAATCCGCAAAGTAACACTTATGTGCACAGTGACCTCTACTGCCTCAATGTAACACTTACTTACACAGTGACCTCTACATCCTCAAAGTAACACTTATGTGCACGGTGACCTCTACTGCCTCAATGTAACACTTATGTGCACGGTGACCTCTACTGCCTCAATGCATTCTAGTAAACTAGAGATTTCGCCAACCGGCAAAAGTATCTCTAGCACAGTTCACATCACGTGATGGAAGGTTTTTGGCCAATTTATGCAAGCGGAGGTCACACGAGAGGCTTGTGGGATAACCGATGTGCTCCCTGACATACGCCGTTAAAGTAGTTCTAAGACTATTTCGCACAAAACTCTTAACTTACTCTTGTTGAGACAACAAACAAGCGTGTATTCGATACAATAAAATGTTTGTGTTGAAATGGAACCAAGTTTTTACATCTGAATGATTTCTGTAAAAAGTGGAGAGAAAAATGGTATCAGAACGAACTATTTTTGGCGCAAGGCTGTAATGCCAAGGGTCAAGCCTATTACGCATTCATTGCGAACTGTGCCAGAGTCAATACTACTGACTCGGGTTTACAGAATGGCCTCAATGTAACACTTACGTGCACAGTGACCTCTACTGCCTCAAAGTAAAAGTTATGTACACAATGACCTCTACTGCCTCAAAGTAAAACATGTACGCAGTGGAATCTACTGCCTCAATGTTACACTTACTTACACAGTGACCTCTACTGCCTCAAAGTAAAACTTATGTACACAATGATTTATAACTTATTCTCCCATCTCTCCCGCCCCTGGGATTGAACCACGGCACAGCGCCTCGCTGCAAAGCCCAACGCCTTAGCATACTGGACCATCTACACCTCCCAAAAAAGAGGCTATCAATAGTCCAGCAGAGGCTTCGGGTTGGCTTTGAACTCATGAGGGCACAAGGGGAGAGCACTGGGATGTGAGCTGCCAGGATCTTTTTATTTTGACGTACACTAAACACCATGGGTAATGGGAAGATCCCACAGACATCACAACTTTCATTCTTGTTGGCACGCAAAGACGTTAACCAACAGGTGCATCAATAGATGTTCACCTATACATTCACGCACAATCATGCACTCATTCACAATGACCTCTACTGCCTCAATGTAACACCTACGTACACAGTAACCTCTACTGCCACAATGTAACACTTACGTACACAGTGGCATCTACATGTACTCTCGCAATGTAACACTTACGTACATAGTGACCTCTACTCTCTCATTGTAACACTTACGTACACAACCTAAAAGACAATGGTTCATTCGCACATGCGTCTACGAAATCCAGGAGGCACCATCTTGCACACAACATAGTACATGTAGAAGTCATACCGGACACTTGCAGGCCCTCAGAGCGGACTCACCTTGCATTCTGGTTCCTCCACCAGCGTGCCGTTGTCTGTCAGTCTGTGGGGGCAGGAGGCCCAGGGCAGGGGGCTCTGGAAGCTCTGCGCCAGGTACAGCAGGCACCAGGCCATGATGGTGTTGTAGTAGAGCGACACCGTCACCGACACCACGCAGGATGCGATGCCTGTAGCAGTCCGTCCCACCAGCACCGTCAGGACGTCTCCATGCAAACGCCGCTCCTCCTCCTCCTCCTCCTCCTCCTCCTCCTCCCCCTCCTCCTCCTCCTCCTCCTCCTCCTCTTCCCCCTCCTCCTCCCCCTCCCCCTCCTCCTCCTCCTCCTCCTCCTCCTCCTTCCTCCTCCTCCTCCTCCTCCTCCTCCTCCTCCTCCTCCTCCTCCTCTTCCTCCTCCTCCTCCTCCTCCTCCTCTGTGTCTAATTAAATAATTGATCTCAAATGTTTTCCCGTCCTATTAATAGAATCACGGCACTGCGCCTCGCACTCCTTCAAACCCCAAAGCGTGCTCGCCCATCTCCGTCTGTCACAAAACAGGGTTTCGACAAGCGAGCGCAGGCTGAGGAGCTGACCATGCACTCATACAAGACATGATGGAGGAGTGCTGGGCACTCATACAAGACATGATGGAGGAGTGCTGGGCACTCATACAAGACATGATGGAGGAGTGCTGGGCACTCATACAAGACAGGATGGAGGAGTGCTGGGCACTCATACAAGACATGATGGAGGAGTGCGGGTACTCATACAAGACGGATGGAGGAGTGCTGGGCACTCATACAAGACATGATGGAGGAGTGCTGGGCACTCATACAAGACAGGATGGAGGAGTGCTGGGCACTCATACAAGACAGGATGGAGGAGTGCTGGGCACTCATACAAGACATGATGGAGGAGTGCTGGGCACTCATACAAGACATGATGGAGGAGTGCTGGGCACTCATACAAGACAGGATGGAGGAGTGCTGGGCACTCATACAAGACATGATGGAGGAGTGCTGGGCACTCATACAAGACAGGATGGAGGAGTGCTGGGCACTCATACAAGACATGATGGAGGAGTGCTGGGCACTCATACAAGACAGGATGGAGGAGTGCTGGGCACTCATACAAGACAGGATGGAGGAGTGCTGGGCACTCATACAAGACAGGATGGAGGAGTGCTGGGCACTCATACAAGACAGGATGGAGGAGTGCTGGGCACTCATACAAGACATGATGGAGGAGTGCTGGGCACTCATACAAGACAGGATGGAGGAGTGCTGGGATGTGGGGAGCCAGGAGCTTGCCTCGTTCTTTCGCTTCCTCTCACTGTTCCACCGGCTTTTCCTACCCCTTCAACCCCTCCTCCTTCCTTCCCTCGCTCCCTCTCTCAAAACTCCACTTGCACCTTTTGGCTTCTGCAGCTCCTGCTCCACATTCACCATCCCAACTTTCATCTTCAGCAACACTTGCACCACCACCACTACCACGACTACCACCACTACCACCACTACCACCACTATCACCATTACCACCACTATCACCACTACCACTACTACCACGACTACCAATACTACCACCACTATCACCACTACCACCACTACCACCACTACCACCACTACCACCACTACCACCACTACCACCACTACCACCACTACCACCACTACCACCACTACCACCACTACCACCACTACCACCACTATCACCACTACCATCACTACTACGACTACCACGACTACCACCACTACCACCACTACCACCACTACCACCACTACCACCACTACCACCACTACCACCACTACCACCACTACCACCACTACCACCACTATCACCACTACCATCACTACCACCACTACCACCACTACCACCACTACCACCACTACCACCACTACCACCACTACCACCACTACCACCACTATCACCACTACCATCACTACTACGACTACCACGACTACCACCACTACCACCACTACCACCATTACTACCACTACCACCACTACCACCATTACTACCACTACCACCACTACCACCACTACCACCACTACAACCACTACCACCACTACCACCATTACCACCATTACCACCACTACCACCACTACCACCACTACCACCACTACCACCACTACCACCACTACCACAACCACCACTACCACCACTACCACCACTACTATCACTATCACCACTACCACCACTACCACCACTACCACCATTTCCACCACTGTAACCATCGTTATTTCCACTGACACTTCCCATCTACCACTGCCACTATCTCCATTCAACTACCACTATGATAGCCGCCATCATAGTATCCCACCACCACCACCACTACCACCACCATTACCACCACCAGCACTATTACCACCACCAGCACTACCACCACTACCACCACCATCATCACCACCACCATTACCACCACCAGCACTATTACCATCACCAGCACTATAACCACCACCACCACTACCACCACCACTACCACCACCACCAGCACCACAACCACCACCACCACCACCACCATCACTACCACCAGTACCACCACTATCACTACCACCACCACCGTCACCACCACCACCACCACCACCACTACCACCAGCACTATTACCATCACCAGCACTACCACCACCACCACCACCACCACCACCACCACCACCACCACTACCACCAGTACCACCACTACCACCAGTACCACCACTACCACCATTACCACAACTGCCACCATTACCACCATTACCACCATTACCACCACTGCCACCATTACCACCACTACCACCACTGCCACCATTACCACCACTACCACCATTACCACCACTACCACCACTACCACCACTACCACCATTACCACCACTACCACCATTACCACCAGTACCACCACTACCACCATTACCACCAGTACCACCACTACCACCATTACCACAACTGCCACCATTACCACCACTACCACCATTACCACCAGTACCACCATTACCACAACTACCACCATTACCACCACTACCACCATTACCACCAGTACCACCATTACCACAACTGCCACCATTACCACCACTACCACCATTACCACAACTGCCACCATTACCACCACTACCACCATTACCACCAGTACCACCACTACCACCATTACCACCAGTACCACCACTACCACCATTACCACCACTACCACCACTACCACCACTACCACCATTACCACCACTACCACCATTACCACCAGTACCACCACTACCACCATTACCACCACTGCCACCATTACCACCATTACCACCACTGCCACCATTACCACCATTACCACCACTGCCACCATTACCACCACTGCCACCATTACCACCATTACCACCATTACCACCACTACCACCATTACCACCATTACCACCACTGCCACCATTACCACCATTACCACCACTGCCACCATTACCACCATTACCACCACTGCCACCATTACCACCATTACCACCACTACCACCATTACCACCACTGCCACCAATACCACCATTACCACCAGTACCACCACTACCACCATTACCACCATTACCACCACTGCCACCATTACCACCATTACCACCACTGCCACCATTACCACCACTACCACCATTGCCACAACTGCTACCACTATCACCACTACCACCACTACCACCATTGCCACAACTGCCACCAATACCAACACTGCCACTATACCACCACTGCCACCATTACCACCACTACCACCATTACCACCACTACCACCATTACCACCACTACCACCATTACCACCACTGCCACCATTACCACCACTGCCACCATTACCACCACTGCCACCATTACCACCACTGCCACCATTACCACCACTGCCACCATTACCACCACTACCACCACTACCACCATTACCACCACTGCCACCATTACCACCATTACCACCATTACCACCACTGCCACCATTACCACCACTACCACCATTACCACCACTACCACCATTACCACCACTGCCACCATTACCACCATTACCACCAGTACCACCACTACCACCATTACCACCACTACCACCACTACCACCACTGCCACCATTACCACCACTACCACCATTACCACCACTACCACCACTACCACCACTACCACCATTACCACCACTACCACCATTACCACCAGTACCACCACTACCACCATTACCACCAGTACCACCACTACCACCATTACCACAACTGCCACCATTACCACCATTACCACCATTACCACCACTGCCACCATTACCACCACTACCACCACTGCCACCATTACCACCACTACCACCATTACCACCACTACCACCACTACCACCACTACCACCATTACCACCACTACCACCATTACCACCAGTACCACCACTACCACCATTACCACCAGTACCACCACTACCACCATTACCACAACTGCCACCATTACCACCACTACCACCATTACCACAACTGCCACCATTACCACCATTACCACCATTACCACCACTGCCACCATTACCACCATTACCACCACTGCCACCATTACCACCATTACCACCACTGCCACCATTACCACCACTACCACCATTACCACCACTGCCACCACTACCACCACTACCAACACTACCACCATTACCACCACTGCCACCAATACCACCACTGCCACCATTACCACCACTGCCACCATTACCACCACTACCACCATTACCACCACTACCACCATTACCACCACTACCACCATTACCACCACTGCCACCATTACCACCACTGCCACCATTACCACCACTGCCACCATTACCACCACTGCCACCATTACCACCA
The DNA here is from genome assembly GCA_034096865.1 of Theodoxus fluviatilis. Classification (NCBI taxonomy): domain Eukaryota; kingdom Metazoa; phylum Mollusca; class Gastropoda; order Cycloneritida; family Neritidae; genus Theodoxus; species Theodoxus fluviatilis. The sequence continues at coordinate 30,045 of JAWQFJ010000173.1, read as the reverse complement.
CTGCCACCATTATAACCACTACCACCATTACCACCACTACCACCATCTAACTGCGGCTTCCTGCCCTCCGGCATGACAAAGCATTTCATCAGAGATGATGTAAAAACAAGAAGGGCAAAGCCCATACGACTCACATGCTTGACCTTGACCTTTATATGACCTTAACCTTCAGGTGACCTTCAAGGTCAAGGTCAAACAACTAAACCTACCAATGACATCATACACAAAGAAATGCTTTACACATTTTTCCTACCAAAATACATGTGACCTTGACCCAAGGTCAAGGTCATCCAAGGTCATGCAACACAAAGCTGTTAATTCAAGACATAGGAAGCACAATGGTGCTTATTGGCACTTTCTACCATGAGATATAGTCACTTTTAGTGGTTCACTACCCCATTTTGGTCACATTTCATAAGGGTCAAAGTGACCTTGACCTTGATGATATGTGACCAAATGTGTCTCATGATGAAAGTATAACATGTGCCCCACATAATTATTAAGTTTGAAACAGTTATCTTCTATAGTTCAGGGTCAAGGTCACTTCAAAATATGTATACAATCCAACTTTGAAGAGCTCCTGTGACCTTGACCTTGAAGCAAGGTCAACCAAACTGGTATCAAAAGATAGGGCTTGCTTGGACCTATATACCACTTGTAGCTAAGGTCGCCATTCTCAATAATGTGGGAGAAAATTGGGAAAATGTGAAAAATGACTGTTTTTGAGACCACATTTATGGCTCCTGTGACCTTGACCTTGAAGCAAGGTCAAGTCACTATGTATGTTTTTTGAGGCCTTGTCATCATACACCATCATGCTACATTTGGTGTTGATAGACTTAATAGTCTCTGAGAAAAATCCAACGTTTAAGTTTTTTACGCCCGGACGGACGGACGGACGGACGGACGCCCGGACGGACGGACGGACGGACGGACGGACGAAACGGCTCAGTACATAGACTCACTTTTGCTTCGCATGTGAGTCAAAAAGGGGAAGGAAATAGTCCCTTTGCACGCTTACTGCAAACACCCTAAAGTGGTTTCTCAATAGGTTTGTAATCTCACTTCATTTTTTCCCATTTTGCTACGGAAATGATGTATAATGAACTGTGTTGTAACCCCAACCCCAACCCACCCACCACCCCCTACCCCTCATGTCCCACTTTACCGTTGTTGTTTTTTTGCAAATAAAAGTTAGGAAAGAAAAGCATTCCATCAGAGAGGTTCGTCCTAGTTCCTTCAGCATTCCTGGGGCCTGAGCTTGCCACAGGAGGGAGACCACGTCAACAGAAAAATAGATTCAAAACAATAACGAGGGAAATGGAGTCTTGACTCGTTCAAGTTCCATCCAGCACAACATGTTTTTGTTAGTCAATGACTTTAGATGACATGACATGGCGTGACATGGCATGACATGAATAACATAACACAACACAACACAACTTAGAATAACATATACTTTATTCATTCAAAATATGGATATTAAAGTCACATTTCACTAACATTAGGTATATTGTCATGTAGAGCAGAAACTTAGCAATTCAAGACAAAAAGTTACAAAAAGGGGGTTAAATCAAATGAACAAAATTACATAGTATGCAAAGGCTGACTGGCCCACTGCATTGTAATAGTATATGTCTAATAACCTGAAAAAGATAGGAAGTATTACAGGATTTATAGATCATAGTAAGAAAGGATGGACATATCTGAAAGACTTCAAACTGTGCAGTTTAGAGAACTGTAATTTCATTGACAACATATCATCTATGAACAACACATGTTTGACTTGCCACACGAAAAAAACACCATCCGAGGAAATATAGCAAAAACTCCACACAAGCAGATATTAATTGTAAAAATATTTCGATACACACCTTTAACGCATGGAGCTCAATCAGCTCGTTCAATTTGTCCGCCAACATTTGGAACACCAGTACACAGAGTTATCGTTCACAGCTGCGGACACATACTTATCTTGTAGGTCATACATACAGTTATCTATCATATAACAAAAGGTGGCTAGGTCAGAAACATTCTGTTCAATCGGCATGGTGCAAGTAAATGCTATGATAAGCTTTACTGCTATTTGTCCTCTTTGTTCTTTGCCTGGGCCCGTATCCAGAACGGCAATTTATCTTTTTAACACTCGATTTATCCCCTAACCCCGCGTTATCTTGATCGGTTAGATAAGGTACGCTCGTCAGAGGATCCTAGGTTGCGCTTTGCTATATATACTGGTTTCCAGCCAAGGGAGAGTGGAACAGACAGTTGGAATCGTCTGAGTTTAGAGATAAATCGGGGTTAAAATAACTCGCCGTTCTGGATACGGGCCCTGCAGAATTTCTTATGTCATTTGCAACTTTTGTCTCCTCAGAAAATTTCGATTACACAGCACAGCTCCATCAGAAGATGATATTCCGCTCATTTTGATTTGCACAAGCAAAAAGGCTGCCACAACACTACACGTCCTAGTTTCAAATTGCGTTTTTATATCGTTTACATGACGTCACTGTCCTTGAAATATAGTAAACCGTAATACACTTGGATTACCATAAATGTACAGCACACATTCAATCTTGACCTCAGTCGATGCAACCATCTCATTCTAAGGCACCAACACATTAGTTTTTATCAATGTTCCAGCATCAATGGTGCTAACTTACACATTTTCAAATTATCAACGATCATCAGAACC
>JAWQFJ010000173.1:22500-27341 GCA_034096865.1 Theodoxus fluviatilis | reverse complement strand
TGTGTGTGTGTGTGTGTTTTTTCCTCCTCTTTTCTCGAGAGGTTGCGGGTTCGAACCCGTTCTTTTATCTCTTTTTTAAAATAAATATACGAAAACCTGGAGGTTCAGCGCCAGCGGTTTTTATCCTCCGCACCAGAATAGAGACACATCAAACAGTTATCCCTCCAGGTTTACTGGAGGTCCTACAGACTTTATTAGTCTGTCTGTCTGTCTGTCTGTCTGTCTGTCTGTCTGTCTGTCTGTCTGTCTGTCTGTCTGTCTGTCCCGTCTCCACGGCCTATATCTCAAAAACTACTGGACGGATTTCCTTGAGATTTTGCACACTGACTGGAAGTTAGGTCCCATTCAATATTATCAAATTTTCAGAATCGAGGTTTGAAAAGAAAGTGACTTTTTTACATTTTGGTGTTTCAATTAAAACAATTCAACAGACTCCATTTTGCAAAATCTGTGACGTCATCATTTGACGTCGTATAACGTGACGTCATTTGCGAGGAGATTTTTTGAGAAGGGTGAATACGCCGTATCTGCGAACACTGTCGACAACTTCAAGGCTAGTACGTTAGACTACTTCTGGAAAGACAGTCCTACTATGTATAACCCAACCTGCTGCACCTAGACTGCATAATAGCCGCCACGCATGCAAGTCTAGCACTAGGAACTATTAAAATGCTACACAGCCTACCTCATAGAATTTTTCAAGTTTAAAAAGCTTGATGTAGCCACTGTTTACAATTGGCCCATGCACACGCTGCCATGGTGAAATCTCCGCAGTAAATCTGACCTAATTTCTGATTGGCCAAAACTACGAAAATGTGTCACGGGAAGTAACTCCTGTATAGTTTTGAATCATACAAATTCGCACTTTTAAAAGTCATTTTTCACTGTTTAATAGATACGATCGAAGAGGGAACTTTGTTGTTTTCAATCCCCAATACCATGTACTATCATAATATAATATGGGAACATCGTCCATATTTTGGCTGAGCGGACCTGTAGAAGGAGTTGTTATCCGAAGGCACGCCCTGCGGTCTATGTGTGATTCGGGTGTAATACTGCCAATAAACGTCGTTAAGCTTAAGATTACACCCGAATCACACGGACCGTTAAGGTGCATGGAGTACAGTACCGGTCAAGAGTCACAACAACCACCGACACCGACCATTTCAGCCTTCTTCATGATGCGTTAGAATCCTGCCGTTGTCGTGGTGAACATGGCTGACAACGGTCAGAATGATTACTTGCTTGGTTTTTTCCTTGTCAAAACTTGTTATATCGTCAGATTGTTACCACCATCAGATTTTCTGCAACTTTTCGAAGCGAATCTAGCCTAAAAACCTACCAGTTATGATTCGTGTTAACAGGATTGACTCGTTGCTTGTAGAATGACGGTACTCGGTAGCAGTACCACACACGGTGTGTGCGTGAATCACTGAATGAGTACGAATGCACATGTCTGGGTTGAACATCTATAATACACTTCCTCCTCTGTGTGACTGTGTGAGTGTTAATTCAGCGTCTATGACATGCCAAAGGAAAGCAAAACATGTCATAATAGGAGCTTCCTGAACCTATCCATCATGTTTAAAATATATGGTTGATTGTTCCTGGGCCGATAGCTTAGAATTGGATTTACATGCTTTACAAACACTCCGTCATAGCAATTCTCTAATGGCTCAGCTGGTAGAGCGTTCGACTCTTGGTCATGCATGACCAGGTTTGATTCTGCGCTGAAACTTTTTTTTCTTCTCTTTTTTCACGAGGTTGTGTTTTTTTTGGTTTTTATGTGTGTGTGTGTTTTCCCCCTCTTTTCTCGAGAGGTTGCGGGTTCGAACCCGATCTTTTTTAAAATGCCAAAACCTGGAGGTTCAGCGCCAGCGGTTTTTATTCACTGCAGGTTGAGGTTCTAGGAAGACCCGCGCAGAAAATGTCCTCTATGTGCACAGAGATGAGGTGATCTTGATATATTGGTAGTCGGGCTTGAGAGTGCTAGATAGTACGAAAGTTTCCAAAAGGAACAATACTCAAGGTCCGGACGAAAGACAACTTAATTGAAACCGTGTTAAGTCGTCATCATCTGTCGCTCAGCTGTATGTAGTTCGTGCACTAAGCGCCGATGGTAGTGTGATCACGTATTTCAGAGAGGTCACTGGTCGAAGAGTTAAACCCTTCTCACGTGTGAGCATAGGCTTTTGCGAATGGAAAACTCGCACGTTTTGCACGAGTTGTGCAGGCTCAAACTTACTCCGTTGTTCAGTGGTCTAACATCTTGTTAATATTCAGAATTCATAGATTCATATGTCAAAACTGTCACTTTGCAAATGAAGGCCATCTATCTTTCAACTGATATCCTAGCAATGCATACATATATATAATCCTTGTCTTCAAGTTCAATTCCATGACACTTGCACTGTTCAACACAAGAGTTCAGCATCTAGCAGCAGTCTCGCTGATCAGTAATATCGCCCGAAGATCAATGGTGCATACAATCTTTACATCTGTACGATTTTGACATGCTCGCGGAAGCACACAAATCAGAGTATATATAATGTTCTTTCACAAAGGAGGCAGCGAACAGTATAGCAGGGAGATTTAACAACTTTGTCGTTCCAAATTCGCGCGGCACGGGAACGTGTTCCCAAACAGTTTCAGAAGTCCAGAATGCCACATAAAGTCATGGGTTTAACCCCCCAAAATTCGCAAATGACACATTCCGTTGATTATTGTTCTCTCGGTATAATGATTCCACTGTTATTGAACCATTTCGGCTTGCTTTGTACTCCGAAGAGACAGTAGGATCACAGGTTAGCGGGAGCGATTGAAATTCGTCTGCACCGCTTGGCTGCCAAGTGAGAAGTGGAGAGAGAGAGAGAGAGAGAGAAAGAGAGGAGAGAGAGAGAGAGAGAGAGAGAGAGAGAGAGAGAGAGAGAGAGAGAGAGAGAGAGAGAGAGAGAGAGAGAGAGAGAGGACTTTTTCATAATGTTGCTAAAAATCTTTAAGGATGGGAGTTTTTGCTCGCCTTCTTATAGTCCATCACGTAAAACGACCACAACATCGCGACGCTAATAGTAGAGTTACTTCGCTTTGTGCCGCATTAGCCTCCCTTTACTCCTTGACCACCACAGCACAGTCGGGGACATGACGACCTATGCGTCTCTTCTTGGGCGATAAGACAGGAAGGTCACTATCAAGAGCAGATTGTGGCCCAGCCAATCAGAATCTCGCCCACTGTTCTCGCGTATTTCGCGGTGAACTGCTTTGCACAGCGAAACGACAGGCAGTGCGCACAGGTCAGCACGCTTGTGTACAGAAGACTCATTCACTCGCTCCATCTGCAAGTTGTTGGTGATCAACAATGGCGAACGATTCTGCGAGCACGATCTGTCTGGAAAATTTCCACGTTTCAGAGAAGACCGGTTTTCTGCTGGAGGAGCCGTTGGTAAGTAGCTGACACTGAAAGCAGTTTTACGCTGGCGGGTATTTCATGAGCTAGATTTATATGTGCGTACCTGTGTTCTCAAGGACAAAAGCACGCAGCTGCACTCCCAAGTCGTCGTTTACAGATGACTGGTTTTGTGCAGGCGTGTAGAACAGAAGCAGTGCACTTACCATCTACTTATTTTCACTTATTATGTGCTTTTGCCTCTCTCTCTCATCCTATGACATAGTTTTCCACGCTTTCATCTGGCGTCTAGACAGTGGACCGCTATATAAGTGTGTATTTGTGTATATTGTCCAACCCTCACATATATGCTTACTTCAGGCCACCCCTGCTGAACTATCGAGGGGTTCCGGCTGATTGGGGGTGGGGGAGTAGGGGAGGGAGTGTACACCAAGAGGCTTTGGCCTACATGTATGTTATTTGTTTTTAACATTTGGATGTTTAGAAAATTGTTTTTTATGTATATGTCATTGTAGTTGATTCAAGTTCCATATTTAAATTTTGCTTCTCTGGTACACTATCTACCCATTCTTAGTATGTTTAAGAAATTGTACATGTATAATACTTGCGATAATTATACTGACTCTCTCTCTCTCTCTCTCTCTCTCTCTCTCTCTCTCTCTCTCTCTCTCTCTCTCTCTCTCTCTCTCTCTCCTCCCTCCCTCCCTCTCCCCCACCCTCTCTCCCCAACCCACCAACCCTCTTACTCTCATTCTCTCTTTCCTTCCTCCCCCTTTCTCCAGCCCCCCCCCCTCTCTCTCTCTCTCTCTCTCTCTCTCCTCTCTCTCTCTCTCTCTCTCTCTCTCGTCTCGTCTCTCTCTGTCTCTCTCTGTCTCTCTCGCCTCTCTCTCTGTCTCTCTCTGTCTCTCTCTCTGTCTCTCTCTCTCTCTCTCTCTCTCTCTCTCTCTCTCTTACCACATTTGAATATTTTGCCTCAAGGGCTGAATGTAAGAAAGGCACTACTGCCTAATTCACTACCCTTGTAAAATAAGTTCGTTCGTTCGTTCTCTCTCTCTCTCTCTCTCTCTCTCTCTCTCTCTCTCTCTCTCTCTCTCTCTCTCTCTCTCTCTTTCTAGCTGTCTCTTCACCGCGTCTCCCTACGCTATTCGTAAGAGGCGAATAATAAGAGACATTGTGACTTGATTTGCACTTACTCTAAAACACATTTTGTGAATTTTGTGCTCAGTGGCCTTACACTACAATTTACCAAGGCTAATACTGTAATAGGCCTTAAAACTCCATCAATCCGTACTCAGTCTCTGTCTGTCTGCCTGCCTGCCTGCCTGCCTGCCTGCCTGCCTGCCTGTCTGTCTGTCTGCCTGCTTGCCTGCCTGCCTGCCTGCCTGCCTGTCTGTCTGCCTGCCTGCCTGTCTGTCTGTCTGTCTGTCTCTTTTCTCTC
>JAWQFJ010000173.1:0-20000 GCA_034096865.1 Theodoxus fluviatilis | reverse complement strand
TTCACCCACCAAATCTTGTAATTGGACAATGCCCCGAAGAGATTACTTTCCCCCGCCTACTCTTGTTATCTTAACTGTGATTAGCCGGTTGTAACGGTGAGCGTTTTATGAAATCTCGGACCCTAAGCTTTTTGTCTTTGCTGCGTGTTATTACACAAACATTGCTAGAGGAAAATACCATTTGATCGGGTAATAAGGTGAAATAACACGACGAAAACCCATGTTTCGGCATGTTAATAATATGCAAGTAGGTCACGCTCTACGTTTTAGGATACTCTACAGTCTAGGATATGACAATACCTCCACCACAGTGGCTGCCTTGGCGAAGGTTTGCGCTTTGTTAGTGCTCTCTGTCAGTGCTCTCTGTTGGTGCTCTCTGTCAATGCTATCTGTCCGTGCTCTCTGTTAGTGCTCTCTGTTAGTGCTCTCTGTCAGTGCTCTCTGTCAGTGCTCTCTGTTAGTGCTCTTTGTTAGTGCTCTCTGTTAGTGCTCTCTGTTAGTGCTCTCTGTCAGTGCTCTCTGTCAGTGCTCTCTGTCAGTGCTCTCTGTCAGTGCTCTCTGTCAGTGCTCTCTGTTAGTGCTCTCTGTTAGTGCTCTCTGTTAGTGCTCTCTGTCAGTGCTCTCTGTCAGTGCTCTCTGTCAGTGCTCTCTGTTAGTGTTCTCTGTGAGTGCTCTCTATCCGTGCTCTCTGTCCGTGCTCTCTGTCAATGCTCTCTGTCAGTGCTCTCTGTTAGTGCTCTCTGTCAGTGCTCTCTGTCCGTGCTCTCTGTCAGTGCTCTCTGTCAGTGCTCTCTGTTAGTGCTCTTTGTTAGTGCTCTCTGTTAGTGCTCTCTGTTAGTGCTCTCTGTCAGTGCTCTCTGTTAGTGCTCTCTGTCAGTGCTCTCTGTCAGTGCTCTCTGTCAGTGCTCTCTGTCAGTGCTCTCTGTCAGTGCTCTCTGTCAGTGCTCTCTGTCAGTGCTCTCTGTTAGTGCTCTCTGTTAGTGTTTTGTCAGTGCTCTCTGTCAGTGCTCTCTGTCAGAGCTCTCTGTCAGTGCTCTATGTCAGTGCTCTATGTCAGTGCTCTCTGTCAGTGCTCTCTGTCAGTGCTCTCTGTCAGTGCTCTCTGTTAGTGCTCTCTATAAGTGCTCTCTAGGTGAATAAAAAGCCTTGGCAGCGTTGTTTATAAGATTGTACCGTGCTGACACTAACCTCCTAGTCGAATCCTGTTTTGTATTGCAAAGAGACGGGAGGGGGAACGGGGGTAAGGGTGCGGGCAGGGGTGGGGGTAGGGGTGGGGGTAGGGGTAGGGGTGGGGATAGGGGTGGGTGGCCCAACTGCCGTTCTTACCTGCTATCGAGATTATCATCGCCATGAATAAAGAATACATCACACTTTGTAATCCTTTATCCTCAGATGCAATCCTGCTGACATGTCCATTTTCCCCTGACGAGTTCATTTATTCACCCATCCACGCGTTCATCTATCAGTCTTTTTGTCCGTCCGCGCGTCCTTCCTTGGATCCATCATTCCATCCAACCATGAATTTTCATTCATTCATCGATCCATAGGTCCATCCATCCATCCATGATCCATCAATGATCCATCCATCATCCATCCATCCATCCATCCATCCATCCATCCATCCATCCATCCATCCATCCATCCATCCATCCATCCATCCACCCACCCACCCACCCACCCACCCACTCACCCACTCACCCATCCATCCACCCACCCATCCATCCATCCGTCCACTCATCCATTCACCCATTCATTCACCCATCCATCCATCCGTCTGTCCATCCATACATCCATCCATATTTGTGGCAGAGTCTGCCGGTGTGCCTAGCCGTGCCATGGTGCAAGCTTTCTGAATCCTTGGGACTTCCGCCCATCTTGGGTCACCCCGACCTGGCCCTGGCCAACTGGAAAGCCATCGAGCCTGAGGAGTGAGTATTCGTGTAATGAATATGAGAGAGAGAGAGAGAGAGAGAGAGAGAGAGAGAGAGAGAGAGAGAGAGAGAGAGAGAGAGAGAGAGAGAGAGAGAGAGAGAGAGAGAGAGAGAGAGAGAGAGAGAGAGAGAGAGAGAGAGAGAGAGAGAGAGAGTTTGACAAGTCACGGCATTCGTAAGTGCACATGCAGTAATCTTTCATCAACAACGAGAGATCGTTTACAAAACCAACACCACACTGACTCTCTCTCTCTCTCTCTCTCTCTCTCTCTCTCTCTCTCTCTCTCTCTGTGTGTGTGTGTGTGTGTGTGTGTGTGTGTGTGTGTGTGGTGTGTGTTAGCACCAAAGAAACGATCTAGCGTGTCCAGATACTATCTCTCACGGTGATGTATCACATGGGCTCATTTGATGTCTTGATTAAAATTAATGTCTAGCATGCATTAAAAGCACATTTTCACTTTGTTTTTCAGACCTCTTGACGTTGAGTAAGTATTTTTCTTTGCATGTATATCTTCATATATTTCTAGTGCTGTCTTTACATTTTTGGCGACAAGATTAATGGATGGTGATTTACGGCCTGTCAGCCTTTGTAGGCTATGTAAGGTATGAAGCACGACAATCACGAGAATAGTTTAGAGTAAATGCAAATCAAGTCGATGTCCCTATTTATTCACCTCATACGACTCGCGTAGGGAGACGCGGTTGGTAAATTCGTAACCCCAACCCACAGAGGGCTTTTGGCGACAATTTGATGTATACACAAACTTATGTCTACGCCTTTGAAGCTAAAGTTGATTGTGTTTCCGTTTTCTCCGTATGTGTAACATTATTTTGAGTATCTCTTTTTCTCCATTAGAGTTTCAACTGGTTTGCAGTAGTGCAAAGTCATTAGGTGCTGTTGTTCAGTCCCTGCTCAGATGACAGCTATTTTTACTTCCACCAAGGTGGTTATGTTTTTACCCTCCTCCGTTCGTTCTATAGTTAGGTATCCTGCAAAATAACTCAAAAAGTTCCAAATGGATTCTGATTAAACTTGGTGCAAAGTCAGGGTTTCACCCAAGAAACCATATTTTACATTTTGGAGGTTATCTGTTATCACGTTTTGTAATTACAACCATAAAGAGAAATTGTGTAACTCATTACGACGTTGATGACGCCGGCAAATGCGCTCCACACCCAGAGACCTGCAGCAGACACTACACTACACCATACAGGTCAGGGAGGAGACATTGCGGCGACCTTGGTGCATGGCGGTTTGCACTCTCAGTGTGCTCTCTAGTCTATCGTTGCGATTACGTCTTTATCTGTATTCCTTTGAAAAACGGACCGTAAACACATCTCTTTGTATGTGTTTCTCGACATGGCAATGCATTTCCGTTGGAAGTACCCCCTGTGAGTTGGGGCAAGAAAAGGCCCACCGCGTCTCTCTACGCGAGTTGGAAAAGGCAAGTAACGAGGGAAATCGAGACTTCACTTCATCTTAAGCTAACCAGCTCAGGGGCCGTATGCCAGAAAAAAGAATCGAGTAATTTATTCCTGAATAGAGGTATTCAAGAATAAAGTGCCAGTGAATGTGTATGCAGGAAAACTGAATAGCTCTATTCTGGCTAGTTATTCGTAGAAATAAGGCCAGAATAGAGCTATTCAGTTTCCCTGCACACAAATCACTGGCACTTTATTCTTGAATACCTCTATTCGGGAATAAGTTACTCTATTCTTTTTTCTGGCATACAGCCCATGGTGATTTTCCGTGAAAATGCTCCTACGTAGCCCACAAAGGCTGCTGAGCCATAAAACTCGATTCATCCTCGTCCACTGTACCCTCTTGTGGGTTGGGGGTTACAAGAATAGATCCACCGCGTCTCCCTATGCGATTCGTAAGAGGTGAACAAATAGGGACATCGTAACTTAACTGATCTTACTCTTACTTGAGAAATGGCCTAACATAGCCTTCAAAGGATTAAAGGCCGTAAAATTCGATCCATCCATCCATCCCACTGTGTGATCTGTAATGGGCAAGAAACTCAGCGCAAGTAAGTTCTTGATCTTCCAACTGCAATCGGCTCTAATCATTAATTTTTCCTGTGAATGGCCTCACACAGCCTACAATGGCAGACGGGATAAAAAGCCTCATTCATTCATTCATTCATTCATTCATTCATTCATTCACTCATTTCTCCCCGAAATCCCCTTGTAGATAAACCCCCCTGTAGGTTCGGGGCAGACAGACAGACAGAGACAGATAGAGACAATCACACACACAGAGAGAGAGAGAGAGAGAGAGAGAGAGAGAGAGAGAGAGAGAGAGAGAGAGAGAGAGGTGGGGGGGGGGTGAGGGTGATGAGAGGGGGAAAAGCGGCTGAATGGGCAGGCATGCGGGCGGGCGGAAAAAATGTATGTATACACGCAGACGCATGCTGGCGCCTAGCCAGCCGTGCAGACAACCGGCCAGACAGCAGCAATACAGAGGAACTGACGGACAAAATAGTGTGTATGCCTGAAGTGGATACACGCATCCTATCAATCATCCCAAAGTACAATTTATTTTTTATTCAAATCGGACCCATGGGTAAATGACAAGTACAAAGTTTACATACAAAACCGAGAAGAGTTTATTAATTGTTGATATTAATGATTCACTTATTATGCATGTATTTGAGTATTTACCAACCTATATATAGGTGAAACGAGAAAACAAATTCAGTACAAACCTACACTAACAATACAACGTTCGTATTTCGCGTGTAGACGACACATGAGGCTTGTTCAGGAGTACAAAGCGCTGCATGATCGCTTCATGCTGGCAATTGAGCGCTCTTCGCCTCTCGTTAATACCTACAGATTTAGTGCAGCGCTTCACTTGTTAAAAGGGAGGTAAATCTTCTGCACCGCATGTTGTGTTGCTAGTCGCTAAGAAAGTATTTTCTTTGCCACAGACATCGTTTATGCAAGTTTAAATGTATTCTGCATGAATAAAGCCCACTACTGTGTCATCCTTACTTGCCATTACTCGCGCATACAGAGCCCTTGGGGCAAATAAGGTCTCAGTCCCAAAATGATGTTTCTGAGGGTAATTTTACGCATCGACGGCCAGTGCGGGATCGAAGACGCCATTTTGAAAATCGTGTGAATCACCTCGGATCTGTGATGCACAGCGCTGAGTGAATCACGCCCCAAAATTGCTGTGAAACACTTGCAGCGCTGCTCCTCCTGAACAAGCCTATTATTACAGGCATGAAATGCCTCGATGTTCTCTGTCACCTTTTGACCTTGCTGAGTGACAGAAACGTGACAGAATGCCTGAGTCATCGGATGCCAAGTTATAGTGTGTCAGTGAATCTACGTGTACTTGCATTGAGTAGTGCTTGTTAAAAGTAGATTAATCCTCGTTTGTTCGATGGTATGGGCACAAGAAACCAGACCACTGATTTTAACTAGGGAAACCATTTGCCCCGTGCAGGGCTAGTTATCACTTGTTTGTGGCTGGCTTCTGATTACTCAGAGGATGGTCCTTCGTGTTACAGATGGTGGGGACACAAACTACAAGGCTTCTTATCATAGTTAACATTCCATGATGCCCTTTCCTCCACATCCTGTCAGGGGTGATATTTCGGGCATCGTACTGAGCTATGGTGTCCTGACCTTGTTTGTGCACACTTGGGTCAAATGATGATCACTGTTGGAGGTCGTTTTCATGCTTTTACCTATGATTCGTTTGGCAAAGTTCTTTTCCTTTGCAATATTTTCTCTCTTTTACTGTCGTCGTCGCCGTCGTCGCGCCGTCGTCGTCGTCGTCGTCGTCGTTGTTGTAATTGAAAAGCATGTGTGACCCAGAAAAAGAAAAGTCTCTACAGTTTTCACGAATCCACTTTTTCGATGTGGTGAAAATATTGCTTAGCATATGATAGTTCAGTGTATAAGATTAAAGAAACAAACAAGAAACATCGCCGTTGATTTAAGACGCTTGCAATGGCTGAAAATTCAGAGCGTGAATTACTTTTAAATATCGGTCTCATCTTTCACTATTGTCAGCATCGGAGTGTAATATTTGCCTGGATGTAGTGAAAATAGTTTGTTACTCAGTGTTTGAATAAATCAAATGACTTGGACTTTCTCATTTGATAAATTGTAAACTACATTTGGACTGGATAGCAGGAACATGAAAGACACATCCGAGTCGGATTATTTGCTGTGTGGAAAAAGTTGACAGATTCTGCGCCTTGCTATGGCCAATAGTGTCACCTGCATGTACATTCAAGAATAATGCTCTAGTAAGCTTGAATGTCATAAGGGCAACACATGAGCAATTTTCTTTCCTTGCCGCACTTCTAGGATGACTAGGCCAACATTCGCGATGTAGGTGTATCGCGATGTAGGTGTATCGCGATGTAGGTGTATCGCGATGTAGGTGTATGCCGTGTGTTTCATGCTCGTCCGTTTATAGAGCTTTTTTTGCCATGATGACAAGATCTATATTCAGAATGACCGATTGCTGCATCGTACATTTAGCAAAAAAGAAAGATCGCATGCAATCTCACACGATATCATCTTCTTTTTTACGACGAGTTAATTTTTATTATTCAATATATGATGTTTTACGACTACCTGGAGTTACTAATACTATATTGTTTTCGTCGTAGTTGTTTGTGATCCAGTCAGTGTGCACATAAATGTATTGTGGAATGGAACACAATTATGTGTTGTTAGTTGTTGCGTTGTGTTGCATTCGTTGAGATGTGTTATATAGTTTATTGTTGTATGATCATGTCGTGCATTGTCTGCGCTATGCCGTGTTAGAGGCGGGTTGTGTTGCGTTCTTGTGAGGTGTGCTGTTGTTGTGCTGTTGTGCTGCTTTGTTATGTTGTGCTGTTGTTGTGCTGTTGTTGTGCTGTTGTTGTGCCACGTTGTGCTGTTGTGATGTTGTTGTGCTGCGTTGTGTTGTTGTGCTGTTGTTGTGCTCTTGTTGTGATGCTGGTGTGATGCTTTGTGTTGTTGAGCTGTTGTGCTGCGTTGTGCTCTTGTTGTTCTGCGTTGTGTTGATATGCTGTTGTTGTGCTGTTGTTCTGCTGCGTTGCGTTGTTGTGATGTTGTTGTGCTCTTGTTGTGATGCTGGTGTGCTGCTTTGTGTTGTTATGCTGTTGTTGTGCTGTTGTTGTGCTGCGTTGCGTTGTTGTGATGTTGTTGTGCTGCGTTGTGTTGTTGTGCTGTTGTTGTGCTCTTGTTGTGATGCTGGTGTGCTGCTTTGTGTTGTTGAGCTGTTGTGCTGCGTTGTGCTCTTGTTGTTCTGCGTTGTATTGATATTCTGTTGTTGTGCTGTTGTTGTGCTGTTGTTGCATTGTAGTTGTGCTGTTGTTGTGTTGTTGTTGTGCTCTTGTTGTGATGCTGGTGTGCTGCTTTGTGTTGTTATGCTGTTGTTGTGCTGCGTTGTGCTCTTGTTGTTCTGCGTTGTGTTGTTGTTCTGCGTTGTGCTCTTGTTGTTCTGCGTTGTGTTGATATGCTGTTGTTGTGCTGTTGTTGTGCTGCGTTGTGCTGTTGTTGTGATGTTGTGCTGCGTTATGTTTTTGCGATGTTGTGGTGCGTTGTGTTGTTGTGCTGTAGTTGTGGTGTCGTTGTGCTGTTGTTGTGCTGTTGATGTGCTGTAGTTGCGCTCTTTTTGTTCTGCCGCGTTTTGTTGTTGTTGTGCTGTTGTTGTGATGTTGTTGTGCTGCGTTGTGTTGTTGTGCTGTCGTTGTGCTGCTGTTGTGCTGTTGTTGCGCTACGTTGTATTGATGTGCTGTTGTTGCATTGTAGTTGTGCTGTTGTTGTGCTGTTGTTGTGCTGTTGTTGCATTGTAGTTGTGCTGTTGTTGTGTTGTTGTTGTGCTGTTGTTGCATTGTAGTTGTGCTGTTGTTGTGTTGTTGTTGTGCTGTTGTTTCATTGTAGTTGTGCTGTTGTTGTGTTGTTGTACTGTTGTTGCATTGTAGTTGTGCTGTTGTTGCGCTGCGTTGTGTTGTTGTAGTGCTGCTGTTGTAATGTTGTTGTGATGTTGTAATGTTGTTGTGATGTTGTTGTGCTGCGTTGTGTTGTGGTGTAGATGTGGGGTAGTTGTTGTGCTGTTGTGATGTTGTTGTGGTGTTGCTGTGCTGTTGTTGTGCTGTTGTTGCGTTGTAGTTGTGGTGTTGTTGTGCTGTTGTTGCACTGTATTTGTGCTGTTGTTGCGCTGCGTTGTGTTGATGTGCTGTAGCTGTGTTGTCGTTGTACTGCGTTGTGTTGATGTGCTGTAGCTGTGTTGTCGTTGTGCTGCGTTGTGTTGATGTGCTGTAGCTGTGTTGTCGTTGTGCTGCGTTGTGTTGATGTGCTGTTGTTGCGCTGTAGTTGCGCTGTTGTTGTGCTGTTGTTGTGCTGTTGTTGTTTTGACAGGCGGATGTAGACGAGCAAGCTTTGGCGTCTGACTGTGTGCGAGGCGCAGTGCCGTGGTTCAGTCCCTGGGACGGGAGAAAACTGGATTATTTCTTGTTGTTGAGTTCCTGGCACTGACCAGCATTGCATCAGCCTGCATTTCTCTGAGCAGAGTCGCTTCGCATTACGCTTTGTTGCGTTGCATTCATTTGTATAGTCGTCGTTGTTGTCCTTGTCGTCTTCGTTGTCCTCATCTTCGATCATCGTTATCTTCGCTACTGGTGTTGCTGATGTGTCATCCCCCTTACAGCAACATCACCAGCATATACGACCTGCCCGGGGGTGAGGCTTCGCGATGGTTCTGCGCTGTGACCTGTGCAGTGGAGATGACCTTCGCCAAGGCCCTCAAGGTGACCTGTCCTGCAGTTTTGTCTGTCTGGACCTCCACCCTCTGCCTGTCAACAAGCAACACCCCTCGCCCCACTGTCCTAAATTCCACTCACTGTCGTCTGGCTGAACTAGTAGCTGGACGGACTTTCATTCCATTCCGTCACGTGGGTGTGTATGTGTGACTTACCTAAGGCTGCACCCAAAGAGTTGTGGTTACGGTAACATGGCGAAAAGAAAAAAAAGAGTCGGCAGGTCGGACTAAACTTTTGTTTGTTTGCTTCTTTGTTTGCTTCTTTGTTTGCTTCTTTGTTTGCTTAATTGTAGAAAAGGCCAGATTGAACATTAATCAAGTTTCTCTTTAACTGAAAATGCTTTTTTATACGTAAATAGTGGCTTCCTCGAGTGCTCATAGAGCAGGGAAGATGAAACGGCACGCAGTTTGTTGTTTATAGTCAAACTCTGTCTTTTTTCGTCGTCCTTCCCCTCCCCCCCCCCCCCCCCCCCCCCACAATAGGGTTGGTCAGGTTACCGTAACCACATTGGGGGGCTAACTTGGCGTTGGAAGAGTGTCGTGCTCAAACTGGAATGATTGCAACGCTTTGGGGGTCGGCGTGTTGTAGAGGCACATGCCTCTGGTGTTAGAAAAATGAAACCTATTTTTAAACGGAGTCGCTGCTGCTGTTTGCTGACAGGTGTCGTTTTTTCCCTCCTATATTTTCTTTTTTAAACAATTCACATCATTGCAAAATTGAAATTGTTACTTTTTTATTTTGAAACTGTTGTTTGAAATCGTTATAATGAGCATAAAGAGACAAAAAGAAAGGGTCTGTGGAAGTTTCTAATACAGTAGTCTGTCTTAGATTGATTTACCTACATGTAGTTAAACCGATGCTGCTGCTGCTGCTGCTGGTGGTGGTGGTGATGAGGATGAGGATGAGGGTGGTGATGACGATGACGATGGTGGTGATGGAGATGACGACGACGACGATGACGACGACGATGACGACGACGACGACGATGATGATGACGTTGATCACGATCACGACGATGATGATTCGTGGGGAGATATGTGTGACATGGTGGAAGCGACGACGGTTGCAAGATGGTGACGGTAGTGGCCATATATCGATCATAACATTAACCAACCTCTCAATCACTTCCACCACCACCACCACCCAACAACAACCACAAGTACCACAATAACAACAACGACCTTTTCATGTGTGCGTAACAATCCTTGGAAGCAAAATAGGCATGACATCATTGTCACTTTCCAGCCCATCCTGGCAGCCCTGAATGCCGCAGCCACGTCCAATGTGGATGAAGTGAAAGAAGCGCTGGAGCAGATCAAGGAAGTGGTGGAGGAGATGCAGAAAGTCCTCTCCAGAATGAAAGGTACAGTCATCCTTGCTGTAGCCCTTCCCGACCTGTTTTTATGCGTGCTTCCGAGAATGAAATAACTGTTTGTGATCCATCTCTGCTTGCCTGGCTTTTACTGTCTGCTATAAAAGCTCGTCTACCCTTAGATCTGTCTGGTTTTTATGAGACGTTCCAATCTTTAACCTTTAGTTGCCCCCTAAGGGTTAGGGGTCAGAATAGAGCTACCGCGTCTCCCTACACGATTCGTAAGAGGCGAATAACTAGGGACATCGTGACTTGATTTGCACTTACTCTGAAATCATGTTTGTGATTTTTGTCCTCAGTGGCCTCACATAACCTACAAAGGCTGATAGGCCGTTAAACCTTATTTATTCATTCATTTGTCCTTTACATCGTTGCTTCACTTAGTTTAATATATCAGTTAGTTTGCCAGCCAGCCAGTCTGCCTGCCTGTCTATGTGTTTGTCTGCCTGCCTGCCTGTCTGTCACACAGACACACGGACATGCTACCATGTACGGTTGGAACAATGAATGGACGGACGGAGAGACAACGAGACAGGGAGACGGAGACAGATAGAGACAGACGGACCGACGAACGGACGGAGGCAGGCAAGCAGGAGGCAGGCAGACAAACTGGCAGGCAGCAGGCAGGCAACGCCATACACTTTGCCTGATCCCATGATATATTGTTTCTACGTCTGGACATGTCAGTGATTGAAGGATGCGCACTGACACACTTTCTTAATTTTCATCCTCTTCAGATCACCTGCCATCAGACGTGTTCTTCAACTCCATCAGGCCGTACCTCATGGGGTGAGTTTCTTCAGCTTCCAAAGGAATGTCTTTCCGGTTTATTCATCTCTGCAAGGGAAATTATATATGTGCTTTAACATTTCTGCTTTAAATTCGTCTAAGGATCCACACGTCTGTTGTATTCTGGAAAGTAAAAAAGGAAACAACAGGAGTAAAGGCACACCATTACGTAGTTCAGTAGTACGCGCAACCTGCATGATCGACGACAATACGATCAGAGCTGAGGTGAGGTTTCGCAGCAGCAATCCTGACGCATCACATGCGATGCCGGTCCTCTCGCAAGATTAGAGGCGGGTTTCGTGTCAAAAGTTTATATATATATTTGTAATATTCAAAGATAAGCGCTGACGGCGAGCGCCTGCGTGGACAGGCTCGATAAGGAGAAAAGCTTTGGACTTCGCGAGCGCTGGCCGTGAGCGCTCGCCTCTGAACGTTTTTTATTCTTTCGAGAGGAAACGCACCTCAGGTCCCGCGAGAGGATCGCGTGTGATGCGCTAGAATTGCTTCTGAGAAACCCGCCTCAGGTTGGCAAAAGTTACTGTGCGTTTGGACCTGAAACACGGGAGGATATGGCTGCAGCACTGTTCATTCCAGGCTGTTTCTTTCCACCGTCTTCTTGGTTCGCTTCATCTTGAGCTTTTTGTGCAATATATGACCAAAATAATACACTTTAGAGCTGCATTTTAGATGTATGTGATTGCTTAATTAACTATCATCAGTCCAATTAGAACTAGTTGGATTTTTATGCTGCGAGACTAGAACTTGGAGAGAGAGAGAGAGAGAGAGAGAGAGAGAGAGAGAGAGAGAGAGAGAGAGAGAGAGAGAGAGAGAGAGAGAGAGAGAGAGAGAGAGTGAGAGAGAGAGAGAGAGTGAGAGAGAGAGAGAGAGAGAGAGAGAGAGAGAGAGAGAGAGTGTGTGTGAGAGAGAGTGTGTGTGTGAGAGAGAGTGTGTGTGAGAGAGAGTGTGTGTGTGTGTGTGTGTGTGTGTGTGTGTGTGAGAGAGAGAGAGAGAGAGAGCACCAATAGTAAATTTGACAAGCCCATTCTACTAACTGCATACACACTAGTATCATTATGACCAAAGCAGTAGCAAACATAGAGGTATTCACAACGGTGCACATAAAGTAAGCTGCTCTTTACGACCTTGTGTAGAGCAGCTCGTAACGGCACGGTAACACTTGTACATAACACATGTAGGCTCTATTGAAATGAAAGCATGTAGTGTGATATGCAATGGGGCAATGTTTCATCTTCATCCTACATCGTATATATGTGCTCCTGTAGATGGGGCGGTGCAGGCAATGCTCTACCTGATGGTATCATCTACACGGGATACAGCGACAAACCAAGACAGGTATGTATTTGACTCCTGGACACGTGCAGCAAACTAGTCATCACAAACAGTAGGATGCTATGGTATGAAAGGTGATGAGGGGAAAAGGATCCCAAAGCTGATTTTTTTATTAGAGAAATTCAACCATAAAAAATACGACTATTGTTTGGCATAGTTCCATAAATCGGACCGGGAAGACACGACCCTGAAAAGCAGTTGTGTCCACCAACACACTTGACTGCCATTGAACGGTCTGCCCCAGCGGAAGTGTTTCCCAGCTGAGTCGGGAGCAAGCTGAGGACGGACAACCATTAGAGCTGCAGCTTCCTCAGCCTTCCATCATGTTTACTACAGAGATCACCAGCTGCTGGCAGCCCCATATCCAGCAGTCTCCCCTCCTGCATGAGTGCTCTGTCAGTTGCTCAACCTCTACTCACCTGTTTAAACCTTGTCTTTTGACAGGCGGATTTAGGCGAGCAAACTTTGGCGTTTGATTACGTACGAGGCGCAGTGCCGTGGTTCAATCCCAGGGACGGGAGAAATCAGGATTAGTTCTTGCTTTGTTCCCATCGGGGGCACCCTGTGTAATTAATATGTGTTGTTACCCTGTGTGTGCGTTAATGAGTATGAAAGTACGTGTATAAGGTGAACAACTATGATGTACCATCCCCTCAGTGTGACTGTGTGAGTGTTGGTTCAACGTCTATGACGTGGCAAAAAAAATTCTAAAGGGAACTTCCTCAAACTTCAATCATCTTTACTATCTTAAACACTGTCAATTCTAGAATTGCAGTATGATCTTTACCTCTGGCAATATAACCCCTTGCCCTTGGTCCTTTCATGTCATCCCTTGTTTGTAACTTTTTGTCTTGCATTGAGAAGTTTATTTTGTACAGAGTCAATATATACTGCCAGTGAAATCTAACTTTTAACTTTATATTTTGATGAATAGAGTAATGTTATGTTAATTATGATCCAGATAGCAGTTGCCTTGTAAATTAGCTGATATTTTCCTGTCTTCCAACCGTGCCTTGATTAAAGTGTCAGATGGTTTTCTATAACCCAGCGCCTGGAGTTGTTTCTACCAATGGCGATGTGACAACAACAACAAATTACAGGCGGACGGCCACGTGGGGATATTGCTTTTTGCAATGATTAGATAGCTTATGCTTACCGAAGTATTAAACTGAGCATCAATATTACATACGGCCGGAGCCGCTCGATGTCCCTCCGTCACCCTGAATCGCACACACACACACACACACACACACACACACACACACACACACACACACACATTCACTCACTCACACACACACACATACACACACACACACACACACACAAACACACACACACACACGCATAATCACCCACATACACTCACACACACACACACACACACACACACACACACACACACACACACACACACACACACACATTTATTCACTCACACACAAACACACGCACGCACGTACGTACTTAGTCGCTGGAAGACCTACAATTAACCTTTCGCCCCCGGCGCGCATCGCCAGCCAATCGGCGCGCGTCTACTTGTCATGTTGTTCCCACGTGATGTATTTGAGACAATCCGATTGGTTTTGAGAAATAAACAGTGCTTACGCTCCAGGGAGGAAGATACCGCTGTGGTCAAAACGTGTGTATGGGGGTGGGGGGTGGGGGTGACAACCGATACCTCGAATGATTGTCGTAGGAAACAGTTCATGACTGCAGTTTTAAACAGTTTTAAATACGTTACCGCAGTAGAGTAGGCCTACTGCTTGTTTCAGACTTGGCTGTGCCCGGAACGATGGGAAGGGTTAATTGGGATGCGATTGAGACAAAGTTATCTCTCCATCGTAGGCCTACACCATTCTCGACTGTTCAAGAGGAAAGTATTGCATATTCATGGCATTCTAAGGGCGGGGCTTACTGGAAGGGGGCGAAATCTGGGCACAGGTCTGTCTGTGTTGCAGTGCATTGGAGGCATTGTTGCATCTGTCTGTGTTGCAGTGCATTGGAGGCATTGTTGCATCTGTCTGTGTTGCAGTGCATTGGAGGCATTGTTGCATCTGTCTGTGTTGCAGTGCATTGGAGGCATTGTTGCATTTGTCTGTGTTGCAGTGCATTGGAGGCATTGTTGCATCTGTCTGTGTTGCAGTGCATTGGAGGCATTGTTGCATTTGTCTGTGTTGCAGTGCATTGGAGGAATTGTTGCATCTGTCTGTGTTGCAGTGCATTGGAGGCATTGTTGCATCTGTCTGTGTTGCAGTGCATTGGAGGAATTGTTGCATCTGTCTGTGTTGCAGTGCATTGGAGGCATTGTTGCATCTGTCTGTGTTGCAGTGCATTGGAGGCATTGTTGCATCTGTCCCTGTTGCAGTGCATTGGAGGCAGCGCAGCTCAAAGCACCACTCTGCAGCTCTTGGATGCCCTGCTTGGAATCAAGCACTCGAAAGGTGGGTGTGGGTGTGTGTGTGGGGGGGGGGGGGTGGGGGGGGGGGGGGTCTGTGTGAGTGCGCGTGCGTGCATGTGTTTGTGTGTGAGTGTGTGTGTGTGTGTGTGTGTGTGCGCGCGTGCGCGCGCGTGCCTGCATGACTGAGCGAGCAAGCGAGTGAGAGAGTGAGTGAGTCAGGGAGAGTAAGTGGATGGAGAAAATGAGCGTATGAGTTAGTGTGTGAGTGAATGAATGAATCAGTGGAATTAGGGAATTAGTGTGAGTGAATGTATGAGTGTTTGAGAGAGAGAGAGAGAGAGAGAGAGAGAGAGAGAGAGAGAGAGAGAGAGAGAGAGAGAGAGAGAGAGGATGGAAGGTTGGATGGATGGCGTCTTACGGCATATCTGCCTTTGTAGACAATGACAGCCATTGATCATGAAAAATCAAAAGAAAAGATAAGAGTAAGAGCAAGTCAACTTACAACTTCCCAAGTTATTCGTCCTTTACGAATCGCGTAGGGAGTACATGGGGGTTTACATTCAGCGTGGCTGAGACTAGTGGATATACTATATCTCTGTGTTCAGAATGGGGGGTCTATTCTTATCCCAACCCAGAGAGAGAGAGAGAGAGAGAGAGAGAGAGAGAGAGAGAGAGAGAGAGAGAGAGAGATGCTCATATCCCCCACATTTAATTGCAGAGCAAGATGAGTTTCTGGCGAAGATGATGACCTACATGCCTCCAGCTCACGGTCGCTTTGTGACCACTGTTCGTGACTACCCACACCAAGTCAGCAAGCTGGGTTGGTAACCGTTTCATTTAAAGGCGCCATGATGCCTGAAGTTATACATCACTGAGCACTCTAGGGCGACCTATAAACGGTCAAAGTTCTGACAACTCTTTAAAGTAGTTACTAACCTCTTGAGAAGAGAGTTTGCCGTAAGCTATTGGAGTGGGTGGGGGGAAAGCATGACCAGGCTGACTATGCGTAAACAATTATGCACACAAATAAATACACACGTAAATATACATGCACACATTAGCCAATTATATCGAACTTTCTGTCAAAAGAAAAAAAATACAATATCTATATCTCACTTTATGTCTCTTTGAAAATTGCTACATTTGTTTCTTTTCCTTACCGTCCTTTTTTAGACTTCAGTGACTGCATTCTCAGCCAAATTTACAGGCGAGTAGTGAAAACCTCATGACTGCTCGAATTTGACCGGGGACTTGAGTACAAGTGTACATTTGTAACCACAACACACCACACCACACCACACCACAAGACACACACACAACACACAACACGCACACACACACGCACACACACACACGCACACACACACACACACACGCACACACTCACACACACACACACACACACACACACATGCACACACAAATACATTACGTAAGTACAAAATAGACGCATGAGACTGCTGCATCGTCACAGGTGTTCACTAGTTCAGGCGATCGATCTTCTTGTAACGATAAACGAATGCAGAGCGAGCAGTATCAATCAGAGGTGGGTTTCTCAGAAGGAATCCAAACGCATCTCTCGCAATCGATCCTCTCACGGAACCAGAGGCGCGTTTCCTTTCAAAAGGTGTTTCAAACGTGTTTAGAGGACCGCTCACTGCAAGCGCTCGCAAACCCCACAGCTTTCCCCTACTTGAACCTGCCCACGCAGAGCGATAATCTCTGAACATATTTTTAACACACACAAACAGTTCGAAACGAAACGTATGAAACATGCTGCGTTAGGATTGCTTCAGAGAAACGAGCCTCAGTTTTGGCGGTGGCCACATTAGCGCACGAGTTGCGCGCCGCCGCCGCTGACGACGACGACGACGACGACGATGATGATGATGATGAATAATCCTGTGACATCTCCAGTGTTTCTTTCCAGTAGGCCTACATACGTGATAAAAACATTGACTGTTGACTGTCACTCTACGTGCTCTGTGTTGCAGTGGAGAAGTCTGAAGACCCCGATCTACGCGAGGCCTACAACGGCTGTGTGGAGGCAGTGGCCAACTTCCGCTCCTACCACATGCAGATCGTCACCAAGTGAGTGACGTCAGCAGTCAACCTGCGGTGGCAGTGCATGCATAATGCATGATGCACACAGCACAGCGACAGTCGCATGTGGCACCTGATGCATGTGCAAACGCTTCATTGCAGCAAACGTCCATTTCCGTTGGACATGTGCCTATTTGGGGCCGTGTACTTCCACCAAGGACGGCTAGGGAGGAAGTCGCGTCAAATTGGATGACGTGATTGGTGGTGGCGACAGGGCTTGCTGGATAAGTGATGGCGAGTGGACATGCATGATTGCAATCAAATCTTTTTGAGGTCAAAGGTTCACACGATGAGAAAATCGTAGAATATCTATCATCTATGCCTGCAAACCGGTGCTGGGAACTGATGAATATTGCCTGTCTAAATGAATCTCTAGCGCATGACATTTGTAAGTGCTATCTAGATAAACTGGCGCTGGATTATTTCATTTTATAGCTTATGCAGATTTTTATTCTGTGAGCTCGGAACAACGTCCTTTTTAAATACAAGTATTTATTTGGGACGGGAAGGATGCTTTCCCCCTTTGAATATCATTAGATGATCATTATAATTATTTGGTGCTAATCCGGATTGTTATACTTATTTGGTGGTTTATTAACCAAGTTTTACTAACAAAAACTTTTTGTCAAATAAATTTATTGGTGAAAAAAATGGCGATAACTTTTCTTGTTTGTAATAACTAATATCTTTGATATCAGATTATCCGAGACATGGATTAGCTCACACACACCCCCCCAGAGAGAGAGAGAGAGAGAGAGAGAGAGAGAGAGAGAGAGAGAGAGAGAGAGAGAGAGAGAGAGAGAGAGAGAGAGAGAGAGAGAGAGAGAGAGAGAGAGAGAGAGAACCATAATTACTGGTATTCCAATGTCTCGTATGAGCAATTTCGGAACACATGAATGGTCCAGTCCTGAGCTTTTCTATATGCATGCCCGTAGCATGCATGAACAAATGCATGAATTATGAAATGCACGAATTATGAAATGCACAAAAGCATGCAAACGTTCACCTGTGTTCCCTCACAGCAGCAAGCATGCATACTTGTCTCAGATAATATTTATGTTGCATTTTGTCACATCAGTGAATGCATTGTCTAAAAACAGTTGAGAAGCTACAACTATTCATCCAAATCATTTGCATTGCCTACTTCAGAACAGCCTATGACAAGATGATGATGTAGATGATGACGATGATTGAAGATTGAGTTTTTACGACCTATCGGCCTATATAGGCTGTGTAAGGCCACCGGTCACGAAAATCACCAGAACAGGTTAGAGTAAGACCAAATCAAATCACGATTTCCTAATTATTCGCCATTTACGACTAGCGTAGGGAGACTTAGTGCGTGTATTCTTACCCCCTACCCACAGGGGGGTCTATGTGTCGAAGCAGTCGTGGAAATCATCTTGCCGTTTTCACAGGTACATAATCATTCCTGCGTCCAAAGCAACCCGGAACAAAGACTTTCAAAGCCTGGAGACAAAAGGAACAGGTGGTTCAAGTAAGGAAAGCCTAGCTTTATTTTTACACCCACACCCTGCGTAAGTACGCTCCAGAAACTAAACACAAATACCCGAAATTGCACGAAACTAAGGAAGAGTTGCGGCTGTTTTTTCCTGTACAATTGATCTAATGAAGGGAAGGGCGACAAAGCCTAAGATTTAAAAAAAAAGTAATTTTAAAAGTTATGTTATTAAATGTCATTTAAAATTGATTGTACCTTGGGATTTGTCGTTTTCCTCTCCATTAGATTAAATATCCTAAATGTGTCGAGACTGTAGAAGGCTACCAAACTACTCGTATAGTTCCCTTTTCAACTATGGTGGGTGAGTGCTTCTTCTCCTGCTAAGAATAAATGGGTGGGTAGGTTGGAGTTGGAATGGCGAGAGCAAATGAATAAAACTATTTTCAATAATAGGACGACAACATAAAGACTACTTGAAAATACATGAGCAGCAAAACTATTAGAATAACATCGGCAGTGACTTTTCTCACAAATCTTTCCAACTTTAAATTGCTGGTTTTTATGTGGTACCCAGAATGGTCAATTCTGTCAATTTATGAGCTCCGAGTTAAGTGCATAGAAAATGTTGAAACGGATCGCCTTCCAGTACCACACTCAAGTGACATTAGCCGGATGCTCACAAGCATACAGTCTTTGGAATACAAGGGGAAAGAGTTAACTCCGAAGCTGATTCTTGCATTTTACTTTCAAACAGACCTGATGCCTTTCCTGAAGGACCTGCGAGACAAGACGGAAGCTCGGAAATTCCCGTAGCTTTGGGAGTTTTCCCCCTCTCCGCTCTGGTTGTACAAAACTCGGCAGCACGACTCAACTTGACCTCAAAGATCATTTCTGATGGGAGTGCACCTTGCAAGAGCCAGCATTCAATGTGCATGTTTCTGTAATCTTTTGCTCAGAGATTTCAAAGCCAAAATGTCACGACGCATTCTCACTTCAAACACTACCATATTAAGTTGTAAATGACTGCTCAATCCAAGTGTCAATATTCACTATGCACATTTGCAGAATGTTGAAGAGACGAACATACTCGGGCATGCATTCCAGTGTCATAAGTTCTGGTGATCATGGAGTAGTTGTTTTGTTTATGGTATATGAGTGAACTGCTGGGTGGAGCATTGTTGCTGTCGTCATTTTAATGGCCCTAATTTGTAAAGTCTAGTTGTCACAACCAGTTACAGAAGATGTTTTTTTACCTATAACATCAAAACACTTGCTGAGCATTTCTGTTTATGGAACTTACTAGGGTTGGGAAATTTACCATCATAGTTTGAATATGTCAAACCTGTTTCTTTTTGCCTCTATTCCTCTATGATGTATCGGATGCATTAAACAACTCTCTCCATCCACTGTAGCATTTTGTCTTTGTTCCCAGTTCTAATAAAGATGAGAATGTACACATACACACGCGCACATGCACGTACACACACGCGCACACACACACCCCATATCAACTATACCAGCACCAAACAAATTGAGATTTCTGCTAGTTCATCAACACAAACATAATTGACAAAATGTGTTTTATTCAAAACTGCAAAGTAACTAAAGGCATTAGGCTGTGTAAAAAATATAATCAAGGCAACATGATTAAACAGTGTAAATCATGACTATCACAGAAATCAAAGCAACATCTCATTACATTGTTCAGACAATCAAATACTTCATTTTGAAAAACATCATCTTGCATAAATTCAAACGCAGAGATTACACACATTCTCAGGAAATCACATAA